>JARYGA010058644.1:0-29022 GCA_030545235.1 Helianthus tuberosus | reverse complement strand
GTCTTCCCGTGCCTCATGCCGCACCTCCCTAATACTTTGTAGGATCTCCTGATGCAGTGGTGGCGACATCTGTAGAGACGGCGGGGGTCGTTGATAGTACGGGGGTTGTGTAGGCATCTGGTATCCCTGTGCTGGGTAGCCTACTCCCCAAGGACCTCAATACGGTCCCTCCTGGTTAAGGGCGTTGTAGTTAGCTGCTACCAAATACGGGTCGGCTTCAGCGTAACCGAGGTTAGTGTGAGTCGGTGGCTCAAACGGGTTGTACATCGAAGGACCCGTGTATGCCGGTATCTGGTTATCAAAACCTATTGGTGGCGGTTGCTGCGCGACGGGGTTTGATGGTCCACCCAATTGTGGAACTTCTTGATCCGGCTGATAATTTCTGCCACTTGATTGTAGAGGAGAGCTGAAATGAAACTCTTCTCTTCGTGTGGTCATCCGGGCTCCGGTTCTCATACGTCTTTGCGGTTGCGGAGGCGCCGGTTGAACTGGTGGCGGTGGAGGCGGTGGCGTAACTGCCACAAACTGGTGATTCCCAAAGGAATCTTGATGATGCTGCTGCTGCTGTTCATGCGGCGAAGAATAGTGAGGAGGTGTATAATACCATTCGTGCCGAGTAAAGATAGCCTGGAAGCTATCTGGACCATTATAGGGTGGTCCGTGGTAAATGGAACTATCCGAGACCTCGATGGGATGGTTGGGAGTTCCTGATGCGGGCTCGACAGGGTCGTCTTCCTCGTCCATATCATTTCCTCCAGAGAAATGGTCCTCCGGTCCCAATGGGTTGAAACCCACTGGTTCTTGTATGTAATTTGCCGGGTTAAACTGGCCTTGAAAGAATGGAGTGGGGTCTCCAAAGGGGCGGTGCGACATAGATCGCTGTAACGGTATGTACGGATGGTGTGAGTCTCCAGGCTCATTTTCTGATTGTGGCCCGTAGGAGTCTTGAGCGGGAGTCGTCGAGCTGTTCGAAACCGACCGTCTTGCTGGTTGAAAGAGACCTCTCTGGTTCCGCCGGGTACCATCACTCTCGGCAGGGATAGGACCTCGTGTATTCGAAGGTCCTGCTTCGTGATCGTTGGGGGCGGCTACCGGCCCCTTTCCACACCCTCGCGTACGCAGGAATCTTGGAGGCATCTTTGTTATTCCTGTCAATAAAACATAAGATAACAATAACAAAATATATAGCTTAAAGGACAAAACAAAAACCGAATAAAGTGGAATTTGTCCTATGTTATAAGTCTAGACTCGAAAGTTTAGATATGTGCAATTGTGTAACTGAGATTAAACACAAAAGGCTAGTGTTTAATTCACTCAGTGTTGGCTCTGATACCAACCTGTCACACCCCGATTTCCACGTGTCACCGGTGGGCCCGGTGGGGGAGTATCGTGACGTGGTTGGCAACGTAATAGTCAAACAACACAATATAATAATGCATAGCGGAAGCAAATTTAAAACAAGATACAACCGAATTTATTTATTGTAAACAAAGTTACAATCATTCGGTGTTTATCCACAGTAGGATCGAATTAAAAACATTGTTTATGGTTCAACAGACTTCGGCATCTAAAGCTTGCGAGACTTCTACTGATGCTTAAGAGAATCCCAGCCTATTTCGCCTAGTACCTGCATTTAATCTTTTTTGGGAAAATACGTCAGTTTACACTGGTAAATACATTCAACTGACTCATTTTATAAAATGATTGAAAATTGGTTTGGATGCACATGGCATAAACATTTTTATTAACTTGGGAGAATTATTTAATATTATAATCTTGTGAACGATTTACATGTTACTTATGCGTTCAGTAGCCCGGACGTATCCGGGTTAAAGATCAATAGACACACCACTTTAAGTGAGTTATACACGGGAGTACGCCTACACCCCGTGCTCAGGTCGTGGCTATCTCGTAAGATAATGCCGAGGATATCCGGGACACGGTCATTAACCCCCCAAAGGCTGTAAAGTAAACACATCTGTTTAAAACGAGCCGATCAAATTATTCAATTAACCACCCAACGATGGAAGATTTGATGCCCGATCAAGCGGTACGCTATGTACCGTAACCCAAGCCCGTATAGGGAAAATAAGTTAAAAGTATTTACCTTGATGCAAAGTATAGTCACAATAAGCTAATAGCAGGTAGCTTTTACTGTTTCTCCTAATCTAGAACGAAGGTTAAATATAACCTATTAGAATACTAACGGGTCTTTAGTTAAGCTTAAGCTTAGACCGGTCAGTTTTACGATACGGTTCGTACGCACGATTAAGCGAAGACCGGATAGAATGTGATTTAGACCCGACAAGTTTGAGGACTTGTTTAATATGGGTTTACTACTCACATTCTGGATTTTGAGATAAAAATGATATCGTTTGACCCGTTTCGGCTAGTTTATGCAAACTAGTTACATAAACCGAACCGAACGCGTATAACGCATGACGGGTAATCGAAAGGGTCGCGAACAGGTTTCCTAAGTTAATACGCTTTAAATATGTTGTGATATCGTTATGATATCTTCCATAATGCCCATAACGAGTTTAATCCCTAAATACGCCCCGTAGGGGTATTTCGGTCATTTTAAGGGTTATAAAAGAGATTTATAATACTTCTGAGATACGGGTCTGATTTAATCAGCAAAATTATAAATTTTAACAGACCACAACAGTTGGTGAAGAGTCTCATTTCCCAAAATGGTTTTAAACCCAATTTATGCGTTTAATACGCGTATGTAGCCGTTTTAAGCGACGTACGGTTTAAAATACCATTCTGAGTTTTCTGATCAGAAAAACAGGCTCAATACACTCTATTTATTATTTTAAATCAGTGGCAATTGGATTGGTATCAAACGGATTCGTAAAACTCGTTTTATGGTCTAAAAGGGCATATTCGGTATTAACCGAATCAATGCGATAAGCCTAGCTTAAGATCAGTTTAAAAATAATTAAAAATCTTCAAAAATCCCAAAATATTATTTAACATCAGTGGGTAAAAGTTTTGGTACCGAAAATCGGGTTTAGATAGGCTATGCGCTAATCGCGCCGTTTAATTAATAATAAGCTTATTATTTACGCTAATGCGCATATCTCTTAATCTAGACCTCCGATTGACGTGAAAATTTACGTACATGTTTAGTAATCAGTAACTAAGATTATTGTACTTCCACATTTTCAAAATTCTCGTTGTACGGTCATAAGGGCATTACGGTCCAATTTAAGCGATTAACGGAAACGTGTGCATGCATCGGATAATCAACGAAACAAGTACAGAGGCTTATACTAACATGCAACCCTACTCTAATGAAGCACTAAGGCATCTTCGACTCAAACTAAAACGGGTCAGAACCGAAGTCAAAGCAAAAGTCAAGGTTTTGCGCCTTTCGGTTCCGAACCGGGTTTTAACAGAAATTTGTCGAGTCGGGCAAGCGTAGACAAGTTTTCATACTTATTACCATGTTATATTAAGGTTAAAACAGGTTACACACCTCTCGGATCATTAATCGTGCATTAAATCATATTTTGTAATTCTGTTGACTTTTTCGGTCAACGTTTGACCCGACAAACGACCTAGTTAGGTCTGGAATTGGTATGCGCCCTTATAAGGGTTTAATACCCATATAATTACCTATCTAATGGTACTTTTAATTCGTGATACGACTGAGCTATCGACACTTAATCACGAAGTCAACCGTTAAGCACGATATATTGACTTTTAAGCTATTTATAAAGCTAGAATTAATTTAGAAGGGGTAAGCAACTTACTAGATGATTAATGGATGATTAGGAAGGCCTTGAATCAGATTGTAAGCTCCTCCAATGCTCAGATGGCACTTGAATGATGTGTGTAGCAATTGTTGCAACTATGGTCCCTTATATAGTGCTCATGGACACCACAAAAGCTTGACAACCAAGTCTAGGACATCCCACAATCGATTAACATCTGTCACTAGTGTTTAGGGATGTCTAGGGGCCATGCACATGCAAGAGAAACCGGCTAAATGGGTCACAAATGCGCACAACAGCCAACAGCAGGTAATCTGGTCGCTGGGCAACCCTCGCGTAGCGCGAGGGTCCGTCGCGCTACGCGACGCCCTCCGCAGATCAGTTTTTGATTTTGTTTGTTGGTGTTTCGAAAGGGCAAGTGGTATAAACGAATGGTGGGCATTATTTTATCATTTAGGGGCCTCCATTATGGGTCTTTTACTGTTGGATACCCTACCATTTGTGTTTGTTTGCTTTGTATTAAAAAACAAGACCCGAAAACAAAGGGTTTCCGTTCCTTTTTCATCGTAGGAGTCCTACCATTTAATTTTAAATCATTCCAAGTAATAATTCCCTGAACTTGAATATGTACAAGGTGTTTTTAACATAAATTGAGTCTTGGGATTTATAACGAGGTCGTTCAGAGGTGCAAAAGTTAACATAACGACACGGTTAAATCCTGTCAATCATTTTTAATAATTCCGAGTCTACAAAGCGTTTTGTCACACGTGACACGTGTCGTTACTTTATTGAACACGAAATTCTGAGGTGTTACACTACATCGCCGATCTCCAAACATTCTTTGTTGTATCTTGTAATGAAAACTTCCACACTCTCGTGGTCTCTGCGCCATATGTTTAAACAATCAGCTGGATCCCTGGTGTGTCATCGTTGCTGCGAGAAGTGTGCAAGGAACTTCTCTCGGAAATCAACCCATGATTTGATTTTTCCTGCCGGCAGACTGTCAAACCAGACGCGCGCTGCGCCTATGAAGGTTTGAGCGAAAAGATGACACCAGGTTGGTAAATTCCATCCGCCTGTTGCTCCCGCACCGTTAAAAACTTGAAGGTGATCGTCTGGGTCTGTCAACCCGTTGTATTTGCCCACGTTGTATGGCAATTTCGTTTTGTCAATGGCAGCCGTGGCGATCTCCCTAATGAATTTTGAATTCTCAGCCATGTCGTCTGAACGATAGCTCAAGGTGTAATCATGCTCTGCTTTTGGGTCATAACATGCGCGCTTGCGAGGTTTGTACGCTTCATGCTCTGGTGGCAGCCTGCTGAACACTGTGCTTTCTTTGTACGTCTCGTCGTCATCTTCAAATTCGTCGTTTATGTTGCGCGGACCTAAACGACTTTGTATTGGCTTCTTTGGTTGGTGAGAATACTGCACGTAATTGCTTTCTGTTTCACCGTAAGTATCGCGCGTGTCGTGCGCGCTTGGCCTTCTAATATGTGGTGGAGGTACTGACTCAGGGCGTAGATTGAATGCATTGGTCTGTTGAGGCATGGGAGCGCTCAAAGGCCTTTGCAATGGAGTGACGAATGCAGACTGGTTTGCTTGTGCCTGAAGCAGAGCTTGCTGCGCACTGAGTTGTGTGTAAACAAGGTTTATAGACGCCACTTGTTCGGCATACCAGGAAGCCAGAGTTTTTCCTTCTGGTAGCCCTAGTAGTGCAGAGAAGTTCAGCTGTGTTTGGTCCGATGGAGCTGAGGGACCAGCTCCATGACTCTGTGTTTGCACTGGTGGAGGTGTTTGTTGGACTACCTCTGACGGAGGCAGGAACGTATCTCCGTTTGTGGTCTGAGTGATGATCCTGGGTGGAGTTTGGAAGGTAGCACCAGGTGTGTTTTGAGTAACGATCCTGGATGTACTCCCAAAGATACTGGGAAACTCGTTGTTCATCGGCCCTTCTTGGATAATTTCGTTCCTTGGACCCCGCTGGACGTGTACGTTGTCCGAAACGAGTTCAAAGGAAGAAACGTCTCCATCTACCGGGTGAGAAGGGTTTTGTTCAGCCATGTTGACGAGTGTTTTTTGAAAAGAAAAAGAGATGAGAGTGGTTTTTGCTAAAAGCAGATGGCGCCAATGATGAAACACAGGTTAACACTAGGGTTAATCTGTGGGGTTATTTCTTCTGTGGGTTCAATCTCTCTTCCTACTCGTGAAATGGCTTGGTTCCTGCAAAACAGCAACACCGTTAGTCTCGTTAAGAGGGGAATATGGGGGTTTCTCTCTTAACCAGGCTCCGGCATGAGAATAAGTACTGTTCTGAGGGAGAATAAACAGTGTGTGTTAAGTGTGAGAATACAGAGAGCAAGGTGATTCAACCTGAATGATGAAGGGTCCTATTTATAGCCGGAGAGTGAGAGAGGGAAGAGCAGCGATGCCAGCTGTGGTTGCGCGGCAGCTGTCTGACCAAGGGGAATATCCTCTTGGTCTCCTCTGCTGTGGTCAGTGTAGTGGTACACGTGGTGCGCTTGCATTTGCCCATCTTGGAGACGTCGTACTGGTGTTGTCGGGCTGCTCTTAGATTTGTTACAGGCCTACCTGGCGCCTGGTGACTGGTGACACGTGTTGTCCTTTATGTCGGATGGAGCATCTTTGGAGCCACCTAGATATTTTCCAGAAGCTTCTAGAAGCTTCTGGATGACCTCGTCGATGTCAGCGCCACGTAGGATGGAAAAAGTGGTGTGGTCCTTGCCATGTGGGCAAGGAATTGGGACCATACCTCTTCACAATGCAATGTAAAGCGGGTCGTTTTCCGTTCAATTTCCTTGGCCTCCCTATTGGGGTAAACATGAAACGGGTCAAGCCTTGGAGACCGATCATTGACAAGCTCACAAAAAAATTGTCGAGTTTGAAGGCGAAATATTTATTGATTGGCGGAAGAATCACGTTAGCTAAAGCGGTCCTTGGTAACCTTCCGTCGTATTATTTATCTATATTTAAAGCTCCGATAAAAGTTGTAAAGACACTAGAGTTTAAGGCGAAACTTCATATGGGGCAAAACGGGAAATAGGCAAAAGATGAGATGGGTCACATGGTGGAAAATTCAAGCTTCAAAGCGCATGGGAGGTCTCGGGTTGGGAGAAATTCGTAGTCTAAATTGGGCATTTCTGGCTAAATGGAAATGGAGATTTAAAAAAGATCCTACGCAACTTTGGGCTACAGTTATTCGGTCCATTCACGGGTTACGAAGCGATGACATAGAAATCCCTCTTAGGAGGGATTTGGAAGGATATCGTTATGGTAGATAAAGATATGGTGAAAGCTGGGATCAAAAGCTCAAAAGACATGGGGGTCGAAACATTGGATGGTGCTGCAGAGAGGTTCTCGGTGGCTTTGTTTTGGGACCAAGTGAACGAGAAAATAGGGGAGAATGTGCAAGTTGGAAGGTTTAGGTGGAACTCTTGGGTGACGAGAAAAGTATTAATTTTTGTTTGGAAGATTTTTTTTGGGATGTATTCCAACGAAAGAGGCTCTAGAGAAATGTTCTAACTAATTGATTAGATAATTATCTAGCATCCTATACAACTTGAATCGCCGCTCACGCTATTGAGTTCTCGTTGCCAGTTTTGAATCACAACTAAACAAGGGGTGTAAATGTGGAGGATGTGGTTTGTAAGCTGTGTGGATTTAGGTATGAGACTACTGATCAGTTGGCAATGGATTGTGTAATGGTCAAAGCTATTTTTTTTAATGGTAACTTTCATTAACCACAACAAAACCAGCCTACCCACAACCCGGGCAGACCGACAACCCAACCAAGACTACATATTCACAAATTTACACCAATCCTCCCAAGTTACATCTTTATGACACGATCTATTAACGAACCAAAGAAAACTAACAGCTTTAACTTGGCTAAAAATGTTTTCTACTCTAACCGTTTTGCTCGAGAATCTCGCTTCATTCCTTGCTTTCCAAATACACCAACAAGCGACGATGATAATACCTTCGAATGCCTCTTTAGCACCACCCGATAGCCCCGAGAAATTATGCCACTTCAGAAGGTCTCTAAAGGAGAACACCAAGAAGGATGGAGTATTACACCAGCTTCTGATTAACGACCACATCCTGACCGCCACCGAGCACGAAGAGAAGAGATGGTCAACCGTTTCGTCGCCATATTGACAAAAGATACACGAAGGATCCTGAATCTGAATGTTCCTGTTTCTGAGCGCCATCATCGTGGAGATTTTGCCCATCTCTGGACGCCAAGCAAAGATATTACATTTAGAGGGAACCCACTTGCACCATTTCATCACGAACCTGTTACTGACATCGACATTGAAATTCAGCAACTTCCTAACAATGGACACCGAAAACTCACCTTTTTTATTGGAATTCCAGCACCATCCATCCTCCCCAGGCTGAAAAACAGTCCCATTAATCATGCAAACCAGCTGTTGGAGCTCAACCAGTTTCGTCGTAGAAGTAGGGAGCCGTTTCCACTTCCACCCACATCTTTGGCCTGGATCAAAAACATCTACCCGATCACCGACTTTACACTTTTTATCGGTCTCAAGAGAGAAGAGGGCTGGAAAGGCAATACGCAACGGTTCTACCGACAACCACGGGTCAAGCCAAAAAGAAATAACCTCCCCGTTACCAACCTTACCCTTGATGCAGTTACGAAGCGGCATCCCGTTTATCTTAGTGTTAATAAAGATTTTCGCAATATTACACCAGACACCACCAAGAGACGACTTGAACGGAATACACTCCCAGGCCACCCTACTCGAGTGGATAGAGATCACCACTTTTCTCCAAAGGTTCAACGGTTCGGTCTTGAATTTCCATCCCCACTTAGATAATAACGCAACATTGATGTCTCCAAGTTTACTAATGCCAAGACCTCCACAAGTTTTCTCCGACGCTACACGGTCCCAATTAACCCAGTGCATCTTCTTCTCATTGCTGGACCCGGCCCATAAAAAATTTCTTATGATGCATTCCAAATCATGAATTACCTTCTTAGGAGCCTTGTATAAGGAGAAATAGTAACTCGGCAAGCTTTCTAACACCGATTTAATGACCGTCACTCTACCCCCAATAGACAAAAGAGATGATTTCCACTTCGCAAGATGTTTTTCAAACACATCAAAAACCGGTTTCCAGTTGTCTATGCGATTCATGTTAGCTCCCACCACCAAACCCAAGTAAGTGAACGGGAGAGAGTCCGATTTGCAGCCCACTATGTTTGCCATACCGTCAATTTCAGCTCTAGTGACCCCCATATCGTACAAGTTTGATTTAGCAATATTAATTTTAAGCCCGAAACAGATATGAAAACACCAAAGAATTCTAACCACTTTGATGACTTCTAGTTGGGACCAATCTCCAAGAATAATGGCATCATCCACAAAGAACAAATGAGTAAGAGTTGGGCCATCACTAGGCAACCGAATACCGTTAAGAGCACCAACCTTTCTCGCCTTCACCAGCATGCAAGACAAAGCTTCCATCACAAAAAGAAAAAGAAAGGGGGATAGAGGATCCCCTTGACGCATGCCTTTGCCACAAGTGAATTCAAACGTCGGGGAACCATTCACCAAAATCGACGACCTAGTAGACTTGAGAATCCCCAAGACCCAATGGTTCCACCTATCAGGAAAGTTGTTGGTGCATCCGTATGTCGTCTACATCTTGTATCGAGTCTTGTACTGTAATAGTTAGATCAGGGCACGAAAAACGAGATAGTGATTTTTAGG
Source organism: Helianthus tuberosus (assembly GCA_030545235.1). Classification (NCBI taxonomy): domain Eukaryota; kingdom Viridiplantae; phylum Streptophyta; class Magnoliopsida; order Asterales; family Asteraceae; genus Helianthus; species Helianthus tuberosus. The sequence goes on along the minus strand of JARYGA010058644.1, from coordinate 19,544 downwards.
GGTGATTCCGCTCGAAATGACACCTTGTCATTTCAAGCTAAATCACGTAAAATTCTGATTCCGCTCGAAATGACATCTTGTCATTTCAAGCTAAATCAGAATCCCTATATAAAGGGTCATTTGGAGCTAAATCAGAAGTAAGTTCTTCCGGTTTGCAACGAAGTGCTGCCGAAGTGTCGAGTCATTGTAAAAGTCATTCAATCAATACAAATCGACAGTTTAAAGTGTATACTTGCTAAATTGAACTTGATTTGTCTGTTTCTGCCGTTCAAATCAAGAAAAGCTCTTCTGATAGACTCGTTCGGGTCCGAATACGATCCTACAAGTGGTATCAGAGCTCAGGAAGAAGAGTTATATTCAATTCAGCTGCGTTTTCTCTTTTTCTACACCTTCTTTTCAAATTGAACATCATTTCACGGTTAAAATCGGCTCAAATTTTCACACTATGTTCGGAATTAACATTTAACAAAGCCTTATAAGTTTCAAGTTAAAATTCGATCTAAAACTTACATTTTTAGTGATTCAGCTTGAAATTGCTCGATTGAATGATGATGTCACAGTGATTCCGCTCGAAAATTTGGTCCTGATTTCGCTCCAAATCGACTTTCTGTTTGAGATTTCAGTTGATTCCGCCTGAAATTGAGTATTGTGCTGATTCCGCTCCAAAGTATTGTGCTAATTCCGCTCCAAAGTATTGTGCTAATTCCGCTCCAAAGTATTGTGCTAATTCCACTCCAAAGTATTGTGTTGATTCCGCTCGAATCTGTGATTCAGCTCGAAAGGTTCTGATTGATTCCGCTCCAAATTGATCTGTGATTCAGCTCGAAAGGTTCTGATTGATTCCGCTCCAAAATTCAGTGTGATTCCGCTCAAAACTTGATTCCGCTTGAAAACTATTAGTTGGGTATTTCGCTTGAAAGTACATTTCTAATTCCGCTTCAAACCGTGGTTTCGCTTGAACTTTGTTGACTGATTCCGCTTGAATCAGTGATTTCACTTGAAAAGCAACTTTGCTTGTTTTTGCTATTTCGCTTGGATAGGCTGTTGTGATAAATTCTTGAATTCCGAATCATGGACGACGAATTTTACAATGCGTTCGCTACCCCGGTTACCCCGATCAGTATTGCACAGAACACGATGTTGGAAAATGAAACGGGAACAATGCAAAAACCGCCCAAACTAATGAACAGCGAAGAATATAAAGGTTGGGAAGGCCGTTTCGAGAATTGGGTGCAAGCTAACTATCTTGATGCGTGGGAATGTGTCGAAACAAAGTATGTGAGGCCGTAAAATGACGATGAAGAGGAAGTTGCGATCAAGGATATGAGTGCTGATGATAAAAAGAAATATAAGAATGAGAAAATGATGTTGAGTTTGCTACAACAAGCTGTGAAGGAAGACATCATGGTGTTATTACAACACAATGGAAGTTCTTATTCGATTTGGAAGGCTCTAAGATCAAAGTTTGTTGGTAGTCAGGAAATGATCAAGAACAAGAAATCACTTTTAAAGAAAGAGTTTGATTTATTTCGTGGTTTGAAGAATGAGAGCACAAAGTAGATCATCGAAAGATATTGCAATTTGTTGGTAAATATGAGGAGGGTAAGCATCAACAAAGATAATGAAGAGCTGATAGAGAAATTAGCAGATGCTTTACCACACGAAACATGGGGCACATATCTGATGATGCTCAGAAACAAGAAAGGATTTAATACGCTCACTTTGAGTAAATTCATCGAGAAGTTGGAAGCTCAAAAGATGGAACAAAGAAAGATTGTTCGAATGAAAGATTTCGATGGTGAACAAGACATCGGGTTATATTACAAAGCAGGGGTAAATGAGAAAACCATAAATTTTTCTCCAAAAGTAGAAACTGCTTACAACGCCAAGAATTCAACCGGAAATTCAACAGGATCAAGCAGCAAAACAAGTTTCTCATCATTTCCATCATTTGATCCGAATATTTCAGCAACAAAGAATGGAAGAAAACTTCAATGCAATATTGTTTTAAATCTTGAGAATGATCAAGATTATTCAGAAGAAGTTACTAAGAATCACATGTCTTTATTGGGAATGGTTTTAGAATCATACAGCAGTTTTGTTGCAGGTCGAATCGGGAATCCAATGCTGACTAAGGAAGATTACGACCAGATCGATGCTGAAGAGATGGAGCTAATGGATATAAAATGGTGTTTGGCTAGTGTGTTGAGGAGAGCTGAGAAATTCAAGCAGATCACAGGACGAAATGATCTTCGTGAGGCTAATATTTCTACTTTAGGCTTTGATAAATCTAAAGTCACTTGTTTTCGTTGCAGGGAGAAAGGACACTTCAAAAGGGAGTGCACCAATCGTGAAGCAAGTGGAGCTCAAAATCCTTTCAACAACAACAATGATTACTACCGAAAGGCCATCTACCATCAAGTTGCCCAACAATCAACTCAACAACAACAACATCAGGCACAAACTGCACATGGAAGAAATGTGATTGAAGATTCTTCAAAGAGAGCTTGTGTGGTGAATCAAGATGAGAAGTCTTCATCAGCATTCAACTGGGATAAATATATATCAGCTGATGGAAAAGCTTGTGTGATTGATCAAGATGATGAAAAGCTACCCGAGGGATTTAGCTGGGAGAATTTCACTTGGGATGATTATGATCCTAACAAAGCTCCAGTTCACACAGCTTTTGTCGCTCAAGTTGAAGAAGAAGTGATGATGATCGTGAGTATTGGTCAAGAAAAATGGCAGATCATTTGAAAATGATGGCTGAGAGTGATAGTGAAGATGAGAAAGCAAAGAAGAAAAAGAAAAAGAAAAAGGTAAAGACACCAGTTAGCAGTGACGATGAAGAAGTTCCAGTGATCAAAAGGAAAGTTAAGGTTGAAGTTCCAAAGTTCAAAGTTGATGCTAAAAAGATTCCTGTAAAGTGTGACACTTGTGAAGCTATAAAGAAGCAGAACAGCACATTGATTTATAACTTGAACAGTTTGAAGGAATCTTATGATGTCCTGAACAAAGCTATGAATCAATACAATCATACAAGTGAAGAGCAAGCAACTGCAATGAAGACACTTCAGGGTGCATTCATGATCAAGCAGAAAGTGGTGAACAACTACATCGAGAAGTGTGTTGCTCTTGAACAGAAACTGGAACTGCAAAGAATTGAAACTGAAAGAGTTAATCGTTTATTGAAAAGTTACTCATGTACTTCTTATGTCATTGACAGGATTTATCCAACTGTTGAAGGCATGAAGGCATTTGAAGAGGATGAAGTAACTGAAGAAAAGAATGATAATGGAAAAGTGGCTGAAGAAAAGACTCCAGAAAAGAAGAACAAGAAGAAGAGTGACACAAAGAAAAAGACTGACAAGAAGGATTCTGGTAAGAAACAAGATGTCAGTTACAACAAGTGTCCACCCCCGCTAGAAAATGGATATTTGCCCAGAAATCCAAATCAGGAAAGAGTCGAAAAAGCGACTAATTTACAGTGGGAGTCGGAGTCCTCAGTCAATTTGCCAGAAAGTATAGATGTCGTTTTTACATCATCTGACGCTGATCAACAATCTCAATTGATGAAGAAAGTGGTGGATCATGTGTTAGATAACGATGAAACTGAAGAGTCAAAGTCGGAGTCAATGTCGGAGTCAAAGTCTGAGTCCAGCATTCCGGGTCAAAATGAAAAACAGGGCAAAATAGTTTACGACAAAGAATTCCTGTTATCAAAATCTAATTTGAATGATGAAACATTTAAAGTGGCATATACTTTGAATGATTCAGACAAATTATATTCTGATGAGGAATTTCCAATAAGAGGTGTCAAAACTGAATTGATCAAAAAGGTTTTCAAACTTACAGAAATTAACATTTCGGAAATAAAAGATTTAAATCTTAATGATAAACCTAAACTTTTGTTAGTGCACTATGTCTATTGACTTCGTCTTGTATCGAGTCTAGGATTTGAATTGTTAGATTAGATCTTGTTATACGAGAGTATAGGAGGTTTTAGAGTATGTTTAAGGTAATTTAGCTTGAAAGTGGTGATTTACCTTGAAAGTGTCACATGACAGTTTCAAGCTAAATCAACATGTTGATTTCCCTTGAAAGTGGCATGTGTCATTTCAAGCTAAATCAACATCACTATAAATAGCATTCAAGCTAAATCATTTGTAACTTTCAGAAAGTTTCGGATCTGAGTAGCGAAGCTCTGCCGAATCGTCTCCAGGTTGTAAATCAGTATCATATCAATATAAGAGACATTATAATTACATCGAGTGTCCGTTTCATTGATTCCGCCTCTGATTCGGATAAACGACTCTTCTGAACGACTCAGTTAGGTTGTACAGCGTTCCAACAAGTGGTATCAGAGCTCAGGAGGAAGAGTTTAGCTCGATTGCAATTAGATTCTGACTTCTACACCTTCTTTTTCAAACTGAACAAGATTCCATGGTCAAAATGGATTGAACTTTTCACCGAACATGCAAAACAGTAGTTTAACAAAGCCTTGAAAGTTTGAGACCGAAATTCGCATTAAAAATGACTGAAATGGATCAAAAACCAGAGTTCGCTTGAACGAACAGTGAGATTTCGCTTGAATATTAAAGATTTCGCTTGATTATTCTGAAGATTTCGCTTGAATTTGATATTCAAGGGATTTCGCTTGAAAGCTGTTGAGTTTTGATTTCGCTTCAAACTGGTCAACTTGGAATTTCGCTTGAAAGCTGTTGAGTATTGATTTCGCTTGAAACAGCATAAGATTTGATTTCGCTTGAAAGAGGATGTTTGTCTAAAAGTTTGATTTCGCTTGAACTTCACAAAGTAATTCAAGAATTTCAAGTCATGTCGAATGTTGATCCTGATAGATATTGGAAAGCAGATTATGCAAGATGGGAAATCGGAAAATTAAATGAACCATTCAAAGAAGCCCAGAGAGCGAAAAGATGGAATGAAGAGTTGGAATGTTATATGGATCCACGGGGTAATCCAGTTATTGACCCATCAAAAGTGGATTTCGAAGCTGTAACAAATTTGGTTCCAAGGCAGGCTACTTTCAACACACGAAGGTTATCTGATAAAGCATATTTTCCTGATTTGGAGAAAAAGATAAGAGAGGTTTGTGAAACAAGTCTACCGAAGGTGGTAGAAATGAAGACGCGAAAAGAAGAAGAATTGAAAAAGATGGTTGAAGATTTGAAGAAGAAAGTTTTAGAGGAAATCAAAGTGGAAGCAGTAAAAACTGAGAAAGAGAAAGAAGTTGTTACTGAAAAACAGCAGGTTTTTGAAGAAGTAATTTCAAAGAAAGAAGAATCTGTAAAGCCTGTATCTGTGAAACCTGAACCAGTGATTAAGAAAGAGGTTGAAGAAGATACACCAGTCTTTGAGATTGTTCAGAAGGAGAAGAAACAGGCTGAAGATATTCAAACTTTGAAAGCTGAAAAGAAAGCTGATGATGAACAGATTTTGGAGTTGCGCTTGAACTGCGAAAAACTAAAATCTGAAAATGACAAACTTTTGAAGAATATTGAGAGTTTGTCATTAGAAAACAAAAATTTTTAAAAATTGGAAAAAGATTTTCAAAGTCAAATGAAGGTTTTAGAAGATGAAAAATCTGTTATATTTAAAAATAATCTTGAAAAACAGATTGAAATAAATTCTCATCTTCAGAAAATCATTCGGCTTGAAAATGAAGCTGAAATTGCTCGAAATAAAATTACCGAGCTTGAGAATAAATTGAAAGGTTTTGTGACTTTTGCACCATATGTGTGTCCAAAACCAATCAATGCTGTTCCAATAAGTGACAATGTCACAAATTTTGACAAAGTCAAAATTGAAGATTGTGATGAAATATCTGATGATGAAAAAGAAAAGAAAAGAAAAATATTTTTAGATTTACAAGAAAAATTTAAAAATACTGTTTTGAAATCTACTGAAACAGGTGAATGTTCTAAACAAAAACCTGTTAAGAAGAATGCAGAACAGAAACAAAAAGATAAAAATTTGAAAAATTCTAAAATTGAAAATAAAAGCTCATCAGATTAGTCATCCAATCATTATCAAAAATCACAAAAATTTAAAAATGAAAACTCACAAAATGTTGGTAATAAGTGGTGCAGGTTTGACCACAGTGCTCAAAAGACAAATCATGCTTATGAAAGGAGAAATGATTACCACAAAGCCAAACAATGTTATGATCTGAAGGTTTGGACTGATAGAAGTGGATGGTACGATAACAGAGTGTGCTACACCTGTGGTGTGAGAGGACACATTGCTGTTAATTGCCAGAATTGGAGTTATGAGACAAGAAGATGCTATAATTGTCATATCAGAGGACATATTGCCAGAGATTGCTCGAGGAGATCGATGGGAAGATCAAGGGTTGAATCTCAAAGAATAGCAAAGAAATCAGTCAACGTCAAGCCCAAAGAATAGAAGGTTCTAAAACCTAAAGTTCAGGATCAGACAATTCAAGAAAAGAAAGTTAAACTTTCACAGGGGCAGAAAGACAGACTGCGAAAGAAAAGGAAGAAGGCAAGAGAATATCTGGAGAAAATTTTGTCTTCAGGTTCACTAGACAGATTGAATAAAAGTTCTGATGAATCAACTCACTCGACTGCAAAGCCAAGTAAATTGAATTCTTCAGATGCAAATCTGAGGACAAAAGAGAAAAAGGAGAAAAAGAAAGTTGTCGGCGATGAATCTGGCTCATCCAAGTCAGACAAGCCAAGATCGGGCAATGAATCTGATTCCACAAAATCAGATGAGCCACAAGTTGAGGTAAAGAAGGAAGAGACAGTTCCGTTAATGAATGATGAGAATTTTCCACCATTACAAGCCGCAAACCTAAAATCAAAAGGTGTTGAAACTAGAAAAATGTTTAATAGCAATGTTGAACATATTTTTAGTAAGATGGCTGATGGTAAGGAAAAAGGAGTGAAAGAATTTTATGAAGAAAAGAGAAAAGCTCAAAATGCACCTAAGGCTGGTCAGGCTTGGGTGTCAAAATCTGTTGGTTGAATTCCTGACTTGCCGGAGCTTCCAGGTTGGTAAGCGTGAAGCAGGTATCGGCATCATTCTTGAGAAATTCACAGGATGGTAACTGTGATATTTCGTCTTACATGTGGTAAATCAGGGACATTAAGTTGTACTTGATTTCCTACAAGTGTTTGTGTTGATAGAATCCTAATAATGTTAAATTTTTCAAAATGGTTAAAAGAGAACAAGGTGATATGATGACCCCGAACTCATAAGAGATGGGTAAACAAACTAATTTTTCCGGAAAAACCATTCTGATTAAAACAAACTTAAGTGTTTTGAAATCATTATGGGAAAATAGTTTGTTGTAAGGGGGAGTGTTGATTGAATACGCCGAAACCCTCACGGCTGAACAAACATGATTACTTTCATCAGATTGAAAAACGGTTTTCAAACTGTTAAGATCAATGGGTTGTAAATCATGGGGGTATGTTATATTTTCTGCAAATCAGAGCACTTGAAGCAGAAAATGGATGGCGAGACAAAGCTATTAGTGTTGGTTGTCAAATTTTTCTTTAAATGGTTTTGCATTTTAGGGGGAGAAATATGTTAGAAAATCCAAAAACATTTGAAAATTTTGAAAAAGCCAAAAACATGATAAAATTCAAAAATTTGAGTTTTGCGTAAAAAGAGGAAATTATAGTACATCAGTAGACAGTTACAGTACGCTAAAGAAATGGAAAGTTTAAATGTGTTAAACGATCTCACCGTGGATGTGTCGGTAGATTTTTATACACTTAGTAAATTTTTTCGGGATATAAACATAAATTTCACACTTGCTTATTTCGTGGGGAACACTACTTGGATATATAGGTAACCCCTGAAATCGCGTTTGAAAGGTCTTGTATTCTGATATGCTAGGTTTTTATACTCAGTGATATCTGGGGTATTATTCCGGGACTTCTGCTGAATGGAAGTTCTGACCTAGTCCTCGAATAATACTTTCCGCAAATGCTTGAAACATAGCATCACCCTCAGCATCAATGATAAGACAATAAAATTGCTTAGCAATGCTGTTGTAAAAAAAGATCCTCTAAAGGGGACACACACAAGTTGAGTCATGATCTCTCTGCTGAACGGTAGTTCTGACCTGAGCTCTCATGATTCTTCATAATTTATTAACCCCGTACAGATATCATTTGTGTTATAATTGCCTGTAAGACTGAATATTGGGATCTGGATACGGGAGTATATTCAAGAGGTGGGACACATGAATAGGTTTAAGTTCTTAATACACCTAATTCGTATCCTGAATCAGTTGAACTTTGTATGAAAATTTAAGTGGATCAGTATATCGACAATCTAAGTGAATTGTTTAATTCTTAATGTGTAACTAAGCTCAACGGTATTTGTGACTTGTCATAAACTGATATGATCCTCTGACGCATACTCAAACAAAAATATTGTCTGTAAATATGTTTATACATATTTCTTTACTGCTTTATGTTTTCAGAAAATATAAAAAGATTTTTGATTCTGCTTTATTTTCGACAACCGATGTCTGAGTGCTGAGTTTCAAAATCTAAGTAAGCTGATTGTGTTTCTGAAAAATAAAACAAGTTCATTAATTTGAAACTTGAATTTAAAATAAAAATCAAAAACAGTTTGTGATATCTCCAAGGTCATTAGTTTGGACTTGGTTGATTAACTGTGAGGGATTTGGATGCTTATACTGTTATAGAGCTAGTTTCTGATTCGATTCGATGAAACTGCCAAATTCATGAAAATTGTTTGCTTATAAATGTTTGAGTGATTGCAGATGAGTTTCCAGATTATGATCCCGGAAGCTGAGTCTAAGGGGGAGTCTGAAGACGAGCTCAAAGCAAGGGGGAGCTTGTAGATGGAAAGCTAGGTGTTGATCCCAAAGCACGGAAGCTTGATGAAAGGGGGAGCCTGAAGCTGATGGAAAGAAGATAAAGATTGAAGGATGCTTACAGTGTTACAATTCGGATAGAGTTTGAAGACTGATCAAGACTGAAGAGGTGTCATGATAAAGATTGGACACTGAAGACTTCGTCAATATCCAAGGGGGAGTCTGTTAGTGCACTATGTCTATTGACTTCGTCTTGTATCGAGTCTAGGATTTGAATTGTTAGATTAGATCTTGTTATACGAGAGTATAGGAGGTTTTAGAGTATGTTTAAGGTAATTTAGCTTGAAAGTGGTGATTTACCTTGAAAGTGTCACATGACAGTTTCAAGCTAAATCAACATGTTGATTTCCCTTGAAAGTGGCATGTGTCATTTCAAGCTAAATCAACATCACTATAAATAGCATTCAAGCTAAATCATTTGTAACTTTCAGAAAGTTTCGGATCTGAGTAGCGAAGCTCTGCCGAATCGTCTCCAGGTTGTAAATCAGTATCATATCAATATAAGAGACATTATAATTACATCGAGTGTCCGTTTCATTGATTCCGCCTCTGATTCGGATAAACGACTCTTCTGAACGACTCAGTTAGGTTGTACAGCGATCCAACAACTTTACACGTCAAGAGTACAACAAAGATTAAACAAGCAAAAAGGTTATGGTTCTGGTTTTCAAAAGAAACCTAACCATGGCAATTTCAAAAAGAAAGGTCTTGGATTTACTCCAACAGAAAAATGAAAAATATGTTTGTGATTTTAAAGCAAAGATGACATTTGTTTCAGGTACCTCAGCAGATGAGGAAGAAAAGAAAGAATTCTGGAAGCAGTCAAACAGTGAGTTCCTTGCAAAAAAGCAAGAAGAGATGAAGTTTGCTGGACAGAGGAAAGATACGAGAACCTGTTTCCAATGCAACACTGTTGGACATATTGCCAGAGATTGTTCTAAGGCAATACCATCAAAACAGGGAGTTTCTCGTAAACATAAAGAGAAAGTGATTGAGTTTGAACCACAAATTGACAGAACAAAGTTATTCAAAAATTCTACATTTGAAATTGGTGAATGTTCAAACAAGTTTTACAAGAAAAGAGCTAAAAATGACAAACAAAAATGGGTGGTTAAGAAGTCTGGAGGTAGTTCTAGCGATGATTCTGATAGGTCAAAATCAGAGGAGCTATCTTCTGGCAATGAGTCTGATTCCACAAAATCAGAGGAGCCACAGGTTGTTTCAAAAAGTGAATTATCAGTTTCGACTGTGGATAATGAGAATTTTCCACCACTTCGGGTTGAAAATTTTAAAAAGAAAATTGGTAAAGTTGAGATATCAAACCAATTTTATGATGATAAAAAGGTTTTTGATGTTGAAAAAGCTTTTAACCCCACTGTAAAACATATTTTTGGAAAAATGATTGATCGAAAAGTCAAAGGGGTTAAAGAGTTTTACGAGAAGAAGACGAAGAAAGATAAAGTTGAACCATCCCTGGTTTGTGACTGGGATGGTACATATTGCGAACAGTAAGTCTCTGGACTTGCCGGAGATCCCAAGTTGGTAATCGTGGATCAGGAATCGGCATCATTCATAAAAAATTGTTGTTTGTGAGATTTAAAAAAAAATGTTTAAATGTATACAGGTGATGGATTATGCCGGAACTCCCAGGTTGGTAAGTGTGGAGTAGGTATCGGCATTTATCTTGAAATTTACTTTGATAAGTTCATCGTACAAGTGATACAGAGGTTTGTTTTGACATTGTGATTACTCAAGGTCATTAATTTAAACTTGATGTAATTTTCATACAAGTGATTGAAAGATAATATGATGAACCATGCCTCAACAAGTGGTAAAAACAAACTTATTTTCCGAAAAAATCATTTTGATTAAAACAAACTTAAGTGTTTTGAAATCTAAATGAGAAAATAGTTTGTTGTAAGGGGGAGTTCTGATTGTTTATGCCAAGTGAATGGCGATTTGAAGCAATTCGATATCGGTTGTCACTTTACCTTGTACAGTTTATTTTCAAATTTCCTAAAATGTGTTTGCATTTTAGGGGGAGTAGAAATTTCAGAAAATCCAAAAACATTAGAAAATTTGAAAAAGTCAAAAACATGATAAAATGAAATGAGTTTTTGTTGTATAAAAGAGGAAATGATAGTACATCAGTGAACTATCACAACATGCTAAAGATTTGGAAAGATAAAAAGTAATAAACGGTCTCACTGATGATATGTCAGTAGGTTTTTACACATTTAGTAGATTGTGACGAGATATAAACCTAAATTTCAAACTTGCTTATATCATGGGTAACATCTCTCGGATATATGGGTAACCCCCGAAATCTTGTTTGAAAGGTCCCTCTTTCTGAGATACTAGGTCTTTATACTCAGTGATATCTGGGGTATTATCCCGGGACTTCTGATTTTGCGGAAGCAATGGCCTAGTCCCCGGAGAATACTTTCCGCTTGCTTGAAATATAGCGCCGCCCTCAGCAAATTGATGAAACAATAAAATTGATAGTCATTGCTGTTGTAATCAAAAGATCCTCTAAAGGGGACACACCGAAAGTCGAACCGTCATCTCTCTGCTGAACGGAAGTTCTGACCTGAGCTCTCACGGTTTCGTACTATAATTTATTCCCTTACAGATATCATCTGTGGTATACTCACCTGTAAGACTGAATATTGGGATCTGGATACGGGAGTATATTCAAGTAGTGGGACACGCGATTGAGTTTAAGTGCTTAAGACATTAATCTCGTATCTCAAAACAGTTGAACTTTGTGTGAAAATTTAAGTGGACCAGTATACTGACAATCTAAGTGAATCGTTTAGAACTTAAAATGAAATGAAGCTTAACGGTGTTGGTGATATGTCTCAAAAACAGATATGATCCTCTTACACGAACTCACAAAAATATTGCTTGTAAATATTTCTTTACTGCATTTCATATTATTCAAAAATTCCAAAAAGATTTTCGGTGTGTTTTAGCATAAAATTTTGAAAAAATCCAAAAAGATTTTCGACAACTGGTGTTGAAGAGCTGATATTCAAAATTCCAAATGCTAGACATGATGACAATTGGTTTGGGAGAATGTGCTTAAGAGTTTAAATCTTACAAGTGATTATCGAAAGTAAAGAAAATGATATTTCTTCAAGTGGTTCATCAGAGACTATAAATGTTAGATCATTTTTGTGAAATTTACAAGTGGTGTCTGAGTGTGTTAAAGTTTAATATTAGAAAACTTATGTTTGTGGTAGAGAATGTACAGGTTTGATGAAGAGCCAGGTTCCGATACCTGAGGATTCTGTGATTTTAACAAGCCAGGCTGCGATCCCAGCATATCGAAAGGGGGAGTCTGAAGATACTTAAAGGAAGGAGTATGTTGATAATGAAAAGAGAAAAGAAGATAGAGATTGAAGATACTTACAGTGTCAGATACTTCAAAGAGAAGCCCAAAGACTGATAAAGACTGAAGTTGCGAAGACTCGACACTGAAGACTCCGTCAACATCCGAGGGGGAGTTTGTTGGTGCATCCGTCTGCCGTCTACGTCTTGTATTGAGTCTTGTACTGTAATAGTTAGATCAGGGCACGAAAAACGAGATAGTGATTTTTAGGGGTGATTCCGCTCGAAATGACACCTTGTCATTTCAAGCTAAATCACATAAAATTCTGATTCCGCTCGAGATGTTTATGCTGATTCCGCTCGAAATGACACCTTGTCATTTCAAGCTAAATCAGAATCCCTATATAAAGGGTCATTTGGAGCTAAATCAGAAGTAAGTTCTTCCGGTTTGCAACGAAGTGCTGCCGAAGTGTCGAGTCATTGTAAAAGTCATTCAATCAATACAAATCGACAGTTTAAAGTGTATACTTGCTGAATTGAACTTGATTTGTCTGTTTCCGCCGTTCAAATCAAGAAAAGCTCTTCTGATAGACTCGTTCGGGTCCGAATACGATCCTACAAAAGCCCATTTGAATCAACACTGAGATCACGAAATTCCAATTGACATTGTCATAGGCTTTTTCAAAATCAGTCTTCATAATAAACGCCTTTGACTTCACTTTCTTAAGCCAAGAAATCACTTCGTTAACAATGAGGGGCCCATCCAATATAAATTTACCTTCCATGAAAGCTGATTGATATTCAGAAATCACCTCCTCAAGAACCAATCTCATCCTGTTAGCTAAAACCTTAGAGATTACTTTGCTTATAGTACCAACCAGGTTAATGGGTCTGAAGTTACCCAAGGTAACTGGGTCCTTAATTTTTGGAACTAAACAGATAAACGAGGAACTACAACCACAATTGATAACTCCATCTTCATAGAATTTGCTGAAAATTTTGAGGAAATCATCTTCAATGAGGTGCCAAAACTTCTTGATGAATTTAAAGTTGATTCCATCAGGCCCGGGCGCCCTCTCATCCCCACATCCGAAAACCGCAACCTTAATTTCTTCCTTACTAAACGACGTCACCAATAAATCCTTCTTGGATTGAGACAAAGATTTGAACTCCTCACAAATAAAGGAAGGACGGACCTCAAAGTCTTCAATGAACCTGTTACGAAAAAACGAGAGGACCTTTTTTTTAACAAGAGAAGGTTTTGAAACCCACTCCCCATTAACCATCAATCCCGGGATAAAGTTCGATGCTTTCCTCTTATTGATTAACGCATGGAAAAATTTGGAGTTTTCATCCCCATCTATAGCCCACCTTACTCTGGAACGTTGTCAAAGATCGGCATTTTTTCTATCGCCAATATCTTTAACCAACTTTTTACTTTCAGTAAGAATGCAATCTTCTTCCTCCGATAGATCCCTAACTTCTAAGGCTTCTTCCAATTTCTCCAAGTCCGAACGAGCTTGGAGCTCCTCTTCCTTTTCATTAGCTAAAAATTCATCTTTCCATCCTTTTTAACTTGATACAGATACGAGCGAATTTTTTAACCAAAGCGATGTCCGGGGGGTTAGAAAGTGGTGGAACATTTGTATTTGGTTAAAAATTCCCTTCAATGCCAACATGTCTGCTTGTAGTGATTTGATGGAAGCATTAGATGCAATGAAAGGTTCAAAGGTATGAAAAAAGTGGTGGAAATTGTGATCTATGCAACCCAATGGAGAGTGTGGAAAACTAGAAACCAAATTATATTTGACAACAGGCATTTTTCGGTTACAAAAGTCGTCGATTTCGTCAAAGAAGATACGTTTTTATGGCTGAAAATCAGAACTCAGTCTAATAATATTGAGTGGGCCAGATGGGTGGATTTTAATGTGCGTGATGTAATAGTATAATTTCGCTTTTTTGTTTTAGGTTTCCCAACTTCTTGTTGACCCGTGTATCCATTTTTATGTTTTAATAAAAATGCCTTGAAAAAAAATGGAGGGTATTTATTTGAGGACAGTAGGAGCGAAGTTTATGGTAGAAAAGATTTGAGTTTTTTTATGGTGTTACGTGTTTGAAGTGATTAGAAGAAGTATCCTATTTAATTTAAAATGTTAAGAGAAAAGTGCCCGGATAGTGCTGTGGTTTGCTCCGATATCACCTTTAATTCCTACATTTTCAAAATTACAGCTATAGTTCTCAACTTTGGCAAATTCGTTCTCGAATGGTCCCTGACGTGGATGGAGATTATTTTTCTCTGTTAGTTGGTGTGAATTTTTCGGTACCGGAAGCGGTATCCACTTTTCGGCATTTTCGGGATCGGTACCGGTTCGGAACGGTGCCGGTAAAATACCGACTTTTACCTTCAAATACCGCTACCGCACCGATACCATACCGATACCGTACCGACATATTTCAGTATCAGTATCGATACCCAGTTTTAACGAAATTCAGAATCGGAATTTTCGGGATCGGGACAGGATTGAGATTTGCTCATCCCCACACCACACCTCTTCTCCCCTTCTCTCTTCTCCTTTTATATCCACCTTCAACTTGAACAATTATCACCTTCCACCACCATAATAGCACCCACCACCATAACAGATCCACCCCACCGTCGCAGGAAAAACGCCCCAGCATAAAACATCCACCACGCCGCCACCACCTCACCCCGACATCGCCGGAAAACCACCACCGTAACACCTCCACCCCGCTACTACCATCACACCATAGTCGGAACTTGGAAAACCTACCCGACATCATGGTGGAGTCCGCAGCGCATCGCGAGCGGGCATTCCCACTTACATATATACATAACCTATATTTCAAGTTTTATATATTCTATATAATCAGATGAATATTTATTTATTTCCTGTTAGTGAGATACAAATAGAGATATAATCAGATGAATATTTATTTATTTCCTGTTAGTGAGATACAAATAGAGATATAATACCAAAAGAATACCTAATTCCACAGCATGGTCAGATCGTTATATACTAAAAATAAGTAGTACAATATTATATTATTCCATATATAAATAAGTAACTTTTTCATGCATAAAGACTTGTAACTTGTGCTTTGGGGATTTCTCAAAAAAAAAAAAACTTGATTTTTTTTGTTTTAACCCAAATTTTTTTGCCTTTTGCAATTTTAACCCTACAAAATTTGTTTTTTTAACTTTAACTCAAAACTTTTCATTATTTGCAATTTAACTTCACAACTTTTGTCAATTATATTTTTCGTCTTTGGTTTAACGTTTTTACGTTTCGTTACGTATAGTTCTAAATTTTTAGAGTTAATACGACGCAACGTATGAGTGTGGTTCAACTTTTTTATGTTTTGTTTCAAATTTTGCAAGTTAACACGGCGCAACGTGCATGTGTGGTTCAACGTTTTTACCTCTATTTTTTCATGTTTGACAGGTTCGTCGCAACACGCAGATCCTAGGTCGAGTCAGTGTTGATGGTCGATCACGGTTGTGTGACATTAGTATTAATTGACACCGTTTTACTCCCCGCCATAACACGGGGTGTGCTTTGGAGGTTTTCCAAAGAAAAAATAGTTATGTATATGGTTTTCGTAACCTTGGCTTTAGGGGTTTTCAACAAAAAATTGATTTTTTTTACTTTTCACCCAAAAGTATTTCATAAATTACTTTTAGCCCAAAACTATTTGTTTTTTTTTTTTACTTTTAACCCAAAACTTTTTATCTTTGTGCAATCTATCCTCACAACTTTTTTTACTTTCAACTTTGATCCTTTATAGTTTTCATTTTCCGTAAATTTTCCGCTTTATGCTTGGTTCTAAATTTTGTGACTTAACACATCACAACGTGCGTCTTTAGTTTAACGTTTTTACGTTTCGTTCTAAATTTTGCGAGTTAACACGACGCAACGTGCGTGTATGGGTGAACGTTTTTACATCATCTATTTTTTTCCCGTTTGAGAGGTTTAACATAACGTGCGAGTCCTAGGTCGACTTAGTTATAACTAAAGAATCCCCGCCGCATTGCGGCGGGTCTCAATTCTAGTTTATTTAAATATGTGGATATGCACCCATTCACATATGTTTTTAAAATAAACTTTACCATTTGAATAAATTCATAAGATAATATATATTTGACTCCAATGGTTTATAATACATATGTGTATGTGTATTTTATAGATGGATTACCCAAAATGTATAAAACGTTTATATGAATTACTTTTTAATAAAATATATCATTTGCATTGTTCTAAAAATAACAAACGGATACATAGCATTCGATTTATATATGTACTAGGTTATAATCCGTGAATACTCACGGGTTGTTAATCTATCTTTCTCAACAAATAAATATATACATATATATTAATAAACGAAAAATTCTATGATGAATAAGATGTATAAATAAAATATATGTTTATACTTATGATATAAATGATTTATGTTAGTTATCAAAAACGAACTGTACAGAGAAAATTAAAATGGCAATCTGAGTTTAAAATACTAAAAAAACAAACGCATTGTACAACAAACGTAAATAAAGGGGGATCAAAAAGTAAATGTAAGATATATGTTTTTTCGGGTTTTAAATAAAAACTGATTTATGTAAGATATATGTTATCTTTTAAACAAACCCTAACTCAATTAGTGTTGAAAAATGACATGTTTATACTTCTTATATAAATGATTTATGTTAGTTATCATAAACGGACTGTACAAATAAAATTATAATGGCAATCTGAATTTAAAATATTAAAAATAAGAAACGCATTGTACCGCAAACGTAAATAAAGGGGGATCGAAAAGTAAATGTAAGATATATGTTTTCTCGGGTTTTAAATAAAAACTGAAACTGTATTACTGTATCACTTATGCTTGCTGGAGTTTCGTAACCAATAATTTGGAATTCGTTTTCGACCAGTTGAAAAAACAATCGTCACCTAAGGAAATATGTTCAGCTTTAAGTATATCATGTCATCCAACAACACCGTACCTATGGTAGATAAAATATGAAAAAAATTGTTAGTAATACATATACAAATACAGTAAAAGATAAATAATAAATAAGATATTAAATTGATTGACAAACCTTCTTTGACCATCAATATTGTGTGTACGAAGATTCTTAACCCAAGTATTTCCTTTAACAACTTTGATCTTTACTTCAGAAAACTCATTTAAACCACTTAAATCAGTAATCAATTTGGGAAGGATCTACATTTTGTAAGAATATTAAAAATTTGTAAATGTTATTAAATGAAAACAATAAAAATTAACAAAAAAATAAACATAAAACAGCATAGTATAATACCAATTCATTAGTTACTGTCATTGCGAAAAAGGGATAGTTAGGATCGTCACTAACTTGTCGATAACCTTCCACATTGCTAATATGTTCATATTCTTGCTCAATCAAAGGAGTGTTGTTTAACAAAACTTGACGACCGTCTTTATTGAATATGGTAATATTAAAATGTTTCACGTCGTTTATTTTAAAACACAAAATATCCCCCGGATTTAACCTTAGATCTTCAATAAATTTAAACCAACCATCAGCAAAACAATAATTTGGACCAATCTTTCTAATACGGACTTCCCATTTATGATTCTCGGATACGTTAAGTATAACCTTGTTATCCGGTAAAGGATAATCATAATGTTTTGAAAGAAAAGTATCTGGTAGAACCTGTAAAAAATCAATTATTACAAATTTATGAGTATTATGTTTTTAATAAATCGAGAAAAAAAAATCTATACTAAAATTACGTACCATTGGACTTTGTAAAGGATTTTGAATAATTTTACAAAACGGTTTCCCCCACTCATTATTTGGATCATGACAGAAGAGCTTGAACTTGAAAGTACGATCACCAAGATAGTTGAAAATAATAAAGAAATATCCATGGCCAAAGTAATTTAAAACCTCAGACCATCCATCCGTAAAGTAGAATACATCTTCTATTAATTTGATAACAACACACCATGAATGCTTTTCATCAAATTTAAGACTAACAGTTGAGGATTCTAACTTATTCATCCATATAAATCTACTCATACATATAGGTATAGCCTGAAAACCAAAAAAAGAAAGGGAAAATTTCTTTCTAGTAAAAGATAAAACAATACTAATCATTAGTTTAAATAAAATAATAATGAAACTTATGTACCTGTTGAAGGGATAGCGGATCAAGTATAGTTATGATAAAATACGGACCATGACGATACATGTTAACCGAAACACAAAAGTTCAGAAAGAAGACTAACAATCGAATAGTACTGGCAACACATAGAATGAAAGAAAAAAATAATGAGTATGTATTTATATGAGAAAATTGGCAAAGTATAATTAAAAATAATATAGAATCAAAAGTTGTTATAACTATTTATGTAAATAATTATTCAACTAAATATTGGCAAAAAAAAAATATAGAAATAAATGTAAATGTGTAATAAAAATTTAATAGATTTATAAAATCTTGCTAGTAATAAAAATTTAACAGATTTAACGAATTTATAAAATATTGGTAGTCATTAGGTAATATCTATTTTCTATTTATGTATAATATTCAAATAAATAATGTGCAAAAAAAAAAAACAACCTTAAGGTCAAATTTTGAAATAAACGGATTTATACAAAATAAAAATATCAATACTTAAAAATTAAAATTAAAATACCTACTACAATCATCACATATCAACTCAATACTCCTTCAACACTCTATCATCTTCAATCAAAAATCACAAAGCTCAAGAAAACTTAAAACCACGGTTGAAGAAGAAATTGGTAAAGTAAGTTTACCGACTTATTTTCCGATCATTTAACGGCAATATTCGCTTTGATTTACACACTTATTAACAAATCACTTGAACCCCAATTTTCGCTTTGCTTGACTTCAGCGACTTGTTTCCGGCGATTCTTGATAAATTACACGTTAAATCAGGTTTTATTTTTTTTATGAAATTAAATGTTCTGTATGTTATGTGTATCTAAAAGAGATTAGATTCTATTGCATGTGTTTCAAAGTATATAATTTCTTTTAATTAGATGATTTGGTTGATATATTTTGTGGATCTTGTTGTGAAAATTCAAATTTCTTGATTAACATTGTTATTTGGATGATTGAATAGGTTATAACATAAAATTTCTTGATTAACATTGTTATTTGTTGTGTATGTTATGTGTATCTAAGACGGATTAGATTGTATTGTATGTCTTTGAAAGTATAAAATTTAGGTTAATAAAGTTATTTGGTTGATATATTTTGTGGATCTTCTTGTGAAA
>JARYGA010058643.1:0-46402 GCA_030545235.1 Helianthus tuberosus | reverse complement strand
GTATGTTCATTTGATTACATACTTAGTGCATCGTTTTCACATGCTTACATTTTTGGTATGACATTTGGTTTGTTTAACATGGAACAATACATTCATTAACACCGATCATGCCGTTCGTTAGTAGGTAGTGGTACCATAGGAATTGACAACTCCCGTTCCGGACATCCTGGGTATGGGGATGAAAGGAATGACCGAATTCGATATACATAATTTAGATAAACCTTTAATTTGTTTAAGGGTTTATGGCCACAGTCTCAAGGCTTGGATGTATGCATTATAACAATACCGCATAGATGTTCGTATCAGTATAGCATGCATTTCCACAAAACACAGCTTTGATTTAAACCAAGTTTTACTTCAATACTATGTTCTTGTGCATATGGTTTAGTTGATACATTTCACTAGCCATACATATCATTTTTTTTACATATTACATGATTTACATTGATCATGCATTTCCACAAAACATAGCTTTGATTTAAACCAAGTTTTACTTCAATACTATGTTCTTGTGCATATGGTTTAGTTGACACATTTCACTAGCCATACATATCATTTTGGTTACACATTACATGATTTACATTTGACACATAAACATTATTGACATGGGTTAAACATTACATGATTTACATATTGACATAAACATTTTTGGCATATTATTCAATACATTTGGCAATTGGTTTAAACATAGACATCTTACATTGTTGGTTTGGTTTGAGTAAGTGATTAAGTAACGAGGCGTGTGTAATATGATACAAGCATGGTGGATACGCCGCTGGTACTTCCTATATATAAGTGTTTGTATGGAATTACATATCGTAGCGTTATTTGAATCATTTCAGTTTATGACATATAACATTTTATACAAATAACATACTTTTCACAATACATTGTTTTACAAACAACTTAACTTATACAAACTCATTTTACATGGTTATTCATTTAACCATGCATTATTCTCTTATTTATACGTATCATCTGAACTTATTGTTTTTCAAATGATTTACAAAGACAAAGCAAATTACAAGGTTCATGACTAAACATTTTCTTAAACAGAAGTCATGAATCTTATTTTCACAAAACCTATGTACTCGCCGGCATTTTTATGCTGACGTACCTATTTTCACATGTGTTTCAGGAAATGAAGCATAGGATTGATCAAGATACACTTAGGCGGACATGGGCCTTAGTGACAATAAAAGATGCAGACTAGTTATTTATGTTATGTTTCTTTGATTATCAAGACATTGTAACTCTTTTATTCAATAAAACAGTATTTCAATTTCCATGTGTTATGAAACAATGATTCTGTTACAACACTCCCCGATGTTTCCGCCATGTTTTGTTGTTTTACGTGGTCGGGGTGTGACAACTTTTGTTTCATCCGATCTTCGCGTTCCCAGGTGAACTCTGGGCCGCGACGTGAGTTCCAACGAACTCGAACGAGAGGTATTCTAGTGTTCTTGAGGACCTTAGCATCCCGGTCCGTGATTTCAACTGGTTCCTCGACGAATCGTAACTGCTCGTCGATAGTGAGTTCCTTCAGAGGAACTATGTGAGTCTCATCTGATAGGCACTTCTTCAGATTCGACACGTGGAAAACGTTGTGAACTGCACTGAGTTCCGCTGGTAAGTTCAGTTTGTAGGCCACCTTGCCTATTTTCTCGATGATTTCAAAAGGTCCGACGTATCGTGGGTTAAGTTTGCCTCGTTTGCCAAAACGAACCACACCCTTCCAGGGTGAAACTTTGAGTAGTACCCGCTCCCCAACCTGGAGCTCAAGTGGTTTCCTGCCCTTATCGGCATAGACTTTCTGACGGTCACGAGCTGCCGCCATGCGTTGTCGTATTTGAGCAATCGTTCGGTTGTGTCTACCACATGTTCTGGACCAGTGATCTCACTATCCCCCACCTCTGCCCAACAAAGAGGTGACTGGCATTTACGCCCGTACAATGCCTCAAACGGAGCAGCTTTAATGCTGGTGTGGTAGCTGTTATTGTATGAGAATTCCACAAGTGGCAGATGCTTTTCCCAGCTGTTGCCAAAGTCGATTACACATGCACGCAGCATGTCTTCTAAGGTTTGAATAGTGCGCTCAGACTGCCCGTCCGTCTGAGGGTGATACGCTGTGCTCATGTCTAAACGTGAGCCAAAGGATTTGTGCATTGCTTGCCACAGTTCTGAAGTGAAACGCGCATCTCGATCCGAGATAATAGAGGTGGGCACCCCGTGCCTCGAGACAACTTCCTTGAGATATACTTCTGCTAGAGTGGAGAATTTATCCGTTTCTTTGATAGCCAAGAAGTGTGCGGACTTTGTGAGTCGATCCACGATCACCCAAATAGTATCGTTTCCGCGCTGGGATCTGGGCAGGCCAGTAACGAAATCCATGGAAATTTGCTCCCATTTCCATTGTGGTATCTCTGGTTGTTGGAGTAGGCCTGAGGGTTTCTGGTATTCCGTCTTGACTCTGGCACAAGTCAAACACTTGCTGACGTAAGTTGCTATGTGGGCCTTCATGCTAGGCCACCAATACGTAGTTTTTATATCGTGGTACATCTTATCCGAACCAGGGTGTACCGAGTAGCGAGACTTGTGTGCCTCATCCATCACAAGCTCTCGTAGGTTGCCATAGAGTGGGACCCAAATGCGTCCCGTCACGTAGTAAGCACCGTCTTCCTTCTGTTCTAAGCGTTGCCTTGAGCCGCGTAGGGCTTCAGCCCTGACGTTTTCTGGTTTCAATGCTTCTATCTGAGCAGCTCGTATTTGGGAAGGAAGACTAGAATGTATGGTGAGTTGCAACGCTCGCACGCGCTTAGGCGCAGTGTCCTTCCGACTGAGGGCGTCAGCCACCACGTTGGCCTTGCCCGGGTGATACCTGATTGAGCACTCGTAGTCGTTCAGTAGCTCGACCCATTATCGTTGTCGCATATTCAGTTCCTTCTGCTTGAAGATATGCTCGAGGCTCCTGTGGTCGGTGTAGATGGCACACTTGGTACCGTACAGGTAATGTCGCCATATCTTAAGTGCAAAAACAACAGCTCCCAGCTCTAAATCATGCGTAGTGTAGTTTCTTTCATGAACTTTGAGTTGGCATGAGGCGTAGGCTATAACTTTATCTCGTTGCATCAATACACAACCAAGACCCTGAATTGATGCGTCGCAGTAAACCACAAAGTCGTCTGTGCCCTCTGGCAATGAAAGGATAGGTGCGCTGCAAAGTCTATCCTTTAAATGTTGAAATGCTAACTCCTGTGCATTTCCCCAGCGATAAACAACGCCTTTCTGCGTTAGTGAGGTGAGGGGCTGTGCAATCTTAGAAAAATCCTTTATGAATCTCCTGTAGTAACCTGCCAAACCCAAGAATTGGCGAATTTCCGTTGGTGTACGAGGTGCAGGCCAGTTCTTAATTGAGTCTACCTTGGATGGATCAACGTGAATCCCATCCTTGTTTACCACGTGGCCTAGGAAATGGACTTCACGAAGCCAGAAGTCGCATTTCGAGAACTTTGCGTAAAGCTGTTCCGTTCGAAGGAGTTCCAAAATAAGTCGTAGATGCTGCTCGTGTTCCTCCTGACTCTTAGAATAGATCAGGAGGTCATCGATGAAGACTATGACGAACTTGTCTAGGTAGGGCTTGCACACTCGATTCATCAAGTCCATGAAAATCGCAGGTGCGTTTGTCAGCCCAAAAGGCATGACCAAAAAATCATAGTGCCCATAACGAGTTCTGAAAGCTGTTTTGGAGACGTCCTCTTCGCGGACTCTCAGCTGGTGATATCCTGATCTCAGATCAATCTTTGAATAGTAGCTCGACCCCTGCAGCTGGTCGAACAAGTCGTCAATACGTGGTAGAGGATAACGATTCTTCACCGTCACTTTGTTGAGTTCACGATAGTCGATACACATTCTAAAGGTACCGTCTTTCTTCTTTACAAATAGCACTGGAGCTCCCTAGGGCGATGAGCTAGGACGAATAAAACCCTTATCCAAGAGTTCTTGTAGTTGCGTAGAGAGTTCTTCCAACTCTGATAGAGCTAAACGATAAGGTGCATGAGCTATAGGCGCAGCTCCAGGAGCTAGTTCAATCTGAAACTCGACTTGGCGATGAGGCGGAAGACCAGGTAATTCCTCAGGAAATACCTCAGGATAGTCGCGTACAATTGGAAAATCCTCTATCTTCTTCTCTTTCTCCGAGGTGTCCGTAACGAGAGCCAAAATGGCAGTGTGGCCCTTTCGCAAGCACTTCTGGGCCTTAAGGAGAGAAATGATGTTCTCAACAGCACCCCTCCTGTCACCACGAATCATGAGAGGTTCACCACTAGAACCAGGAATACGAACAATCTTCTCATTGCAAAGAATTTCTGCTCGGTGTTGAGATAACCAATCCATCCGAATGACAACGTCGAAACTACCCAAGACGATAGGAATAAGGTCGATAGAGAAGGTCTGGTTAGCGAGAATAAGTTTACAACCCTTGACTATGTGTGCGGCCTCTAAACTCTTACCATTTGCTAGCTCTACAGAGTGCTTGTTGTTCAAGGGAGTTGGAATTCGCTTAAGCATCTGACTAACTTCTAGTGACACGTAGCTAGTATCGGCACCTGAATCAAATAAAACTGTAACGTAAAAGTCGTCGAGAAGGAACTTACCCGTCACAACATTGGGGCCATTCCTTGCTTCTCCTTGGCCAATCACGAACACCCGCCCTCTGGCACCATTGTTGTTGTTGTTGTTCCCATTATTACCATTCCCCTGATTATTGTTGTTGTTGTTGTTCTGGTTCCTGTTCAGTTGGGGACAATCTTTCTTGAAGTGGCCTTCAGCTCCACACTGAAAGCATCCTTTGTTGTTACCTTGCTGCTGCTGCTGCTGCTGTCGCTGGTTCTGAGGGGCTTGTTGTTGACGATTCTGGTTTGCGGGGTACAAGCTTCTGCAGTCCTTGGTGGCGTGACCTGGCTTGTTGCACCGGTGGCAGTTACCCCTGGTGCATGGCCCGCTGTGGTGTAGGTTGCAGCGATTGCACTTTGGGTGATTCCCTTTGTACCCACCATGACTTTGACCACCAGATGGTTGCTGACTGGGGCTCTTGTAGTCATCAGTCTTTCTCTGCTGAGACTGAGACTGAACAGAAGTCGAACCTTTGCTTGAAGCCCCATCCCATTTCCGTTTGTTGTCACTAGGAGCATCCGAAGTAGCTGTAGCACTTATGCGCTTGGGTAACCTGTTCTGCTCCACCGCCTGATCAGTAAGACGGTGAGCTAACTGAACAACCTGTTGGATGGTGGCGAGGTTTGCTGAGGTCACATGACTTTGGATTTCTGGCACTAGGCCCTTGAGAAAGAGTTCAATTCGCTTAATTGGAGGGTCCACCATAGTAGGACACAATAATGCAAGCTCATTCGATCTCTTAGCATACGCCTCAATTTCTGACCCCGTCATCTTGAGGTTGTAGAACTCGACTTCCAGCTTATGAATGTCATCACGACTGCAGTATTCCTCCTTGATCATCTCTTTAAAGGTTTCCCATGGGGTGGCGTTGGCAGCAACCAACCCCAGCATTTGAACCTGAGCGTTCCACCATGTGAGGGCTAAACCCTCGAGAGTACCGGTAGCATACTTCACCCTGCGCGCCTCAGGGCATTCACACATTTCGAAAACTGACTCGAGCTTCTCAAACCAGTGGAGGAGACCTACCGCTCCTTCAGTGCCGCTAAAAGTGGTTGGCCGGCAATCCATAAAAGTTTTAAAGGTGCACACAGGTGGCTGAGCATGTTGACCTGTTGTGGGTGTAAGAAAGGACAGAGTTTAACACAAAGGTTGGTTCACGAGAGTAGGATCTAAAGATCCTAGAATGAGTTTGGACTGCAGGATATACCTCCTGCGTGTGCAGCTGCAAGTGCCGCAGCAACTCGTTCATTAATCAGAGCCGTCAACTGGGCTTGAGTCATGTTAACGCATCCAGACATGATCTTCATATCAAGGGGAACATGAGTGAGAGAGGTTCGTGAAAGTGCGATGACAGAAGAGTGTAAGCACACATGTGTTCTCATACTATAGTTGCTACATTTATATAAGCATACCATGAGCATAGTTCTATGAAATCTAGCAAGTAGGTAACAGAACATAAACCATATAACCTAGGTTGTCGAGCCTTGCACGTGGAGTGAAGCGTCGTTGTGGACCGTTGAGCACTGTACAGGTTATAGTCTGGTTTTAACAAAAACTTTTTCCCCTTATTAAAACCAAATTCACTATAACCAATGGCTCTGATACCAATCTGTCACACCCCCAAAATCCACCAGCGGAGTATCACCGCTTGGAGGCGTGACTGACCAGGATCCAGCCACCAACCATATTGAACAAGCACGTAAGTGATTATAAAAATCCAACCAATACAATTGGTGTCCAAACAAAACATAGTTTAAGTTGCAAGCGGAAGCATAATGTTTTAAAACCAAAACATAAGTTTAATTGTTTCAATGTTTGACATGGCACACAGCTGTCCATGCCCCACAACGACTCTCTTCCATGCAAGCTCCAGCTAAGTACCTAATGACCTGCAAAGCATGTAGTAACGAGTCAACAACAAGTTGAGTGAGTTCACTGTTGGGTGTTCATTTTTAAGTTGTTCCGAAAACAGTTTCCTTTAACTGGCATCCTGCCGTGGGGGTTACCCCATAGTTGAAAACGTGATTTGTTTACCCATTTATCCTGGCAATACAGCCGTGGGGGCTACCCCATGTTAGTTATCTGGCATTTCGGCCGTGGGGGCTACCCCATGTATACACTAGACTCGTTACCATATCGACTACTGACGTTAGTCATGTTTATGTGCCCTTGGCGTCGGTGTCTATCATCACCGACGTGCCATAGTCCATTAGTTCACGCCCGTCCTCTGCGGCACGGTGTGAGGTTTGTCAAACCTAAATAGCGCTATCTAACTAATGACCCGCTCGCCATTGGCCCGGCGATTAAGTCGATATAAAAAGGAAGGACTTCGTGATAGAGTTTTGGTCTAGTACGAGTTATCTATCCATGAGGACGAGGAATTATATTCCTGAACCGATGCTGTCCTACCCAAGAAAGGACGAGGAATCCGTATTCCTTAACCCCAATTCCCAACCCTGGGAATCCCATGCTTTGTAGAGGGTGTGAACTCACCTTGGTTTGCTCGGCAGATACACAGAAAGGTCAATCAAGCTATATTGTGGTCAACCACGTCCTAACATAGTTGTACTACACAAGTCAGGTTCGTATTTAGGTAGTGCACGTATGTTTTCTACTCACATTTGCATACACGTATTGATCATGGCACACACGTATAAATACTTCAGTTAATCAACAGGGCACAAACACAACCAATAGCCTCATCTACGTAAATAAGCAAAGTCCAAGAATGCGGCCCAAATAGTTGGGCTCGTAATAGCATGCTAGTCCAAAACAGTGTGCACGTGTATATGGTCTCGAGTCAAGACTAGAGGTCCCGAGTCGAGACTGTGCGGTCTCGAGTTGTAGCCTACAAGTTCTCGAGTCGCAACTGAGGAGGTCTCGGGTCATACGTTCATCACTCGCAACTAGGCGGTCTCGAGTCATGTCTCGAGTCGCAACAAGACTCGCAACCATGATCTCGAGTCATGTTGTTTTTGTGCCGATGTGGTGTGGTCTCGAGTCGAGACTGTGGGTCTCGACTCCCATCATCTGCCGATTCTAGAACAACTACACAATGTACTATCCAATAGAATTTCCATTTCATGATATGGTGTACTAGCCAATGACAATGCACAAACATGTTTCCTTATCTAACAATTAACCGAAATGGATCAAACTACAAGTTTTTCAAATATTCAAGGCACCTTCAGCTCATATTCATGTTGTTCATCATACATTCAAGTAGTTCATCATTTTAGGGTTTTTATCATAACATGCTTTATCAAGAAAATCAATCCTAGCATGAACTCAAGTTAACAACATCATCGGCTCCTACATCTAGCACATTTAATCAATACAATAGCATATTTACATAAGATTTATCATCAACATATGCTATTCCGATTTCATAAACACAAACCTCCTCATTCATACCTAAACATAACCAAACCATTTGGATTCAAACCCATATAGAGCCGATTACAACCATTCATGATCAATCACATATTATATATACCAAGACAACATTTCATCATCATATATAACATCATCATCCGAAATAAAAACACATAACATGCATCACTAACCTATATCATCACACATCAACACCTTTATCATGTATGTCATTTACTAACCAAGCATTGTAACATTTAGAAACATAAAACACTAACCGGATGGTGTTTGGGTTTGAAGAATCAATGAACCAAATGCCGAGTGATGATCCCGAGTTTGATCCGACAGTTTTGGGGCTACCGGTTGAATCCGAGAGAGGTGAGGAGAGGTTTGTGGTGGTGTTCTAGAGTTTTAGAGAGAGAGAGAGAGAGAGAGAGAGAGAGAGAGAGAGAGTGTGTAGGAGAGTGTGGGAGTGAGATGTGGATGATGGCATGGTTTCAGTATCAAATGGTGCACCTTATGGGCTTTCGGGTGGGCTAAGGGAGGTGCGGCCCAACAGTTCACTCGAGACCAGGTGGTCTCGAGTCGGGTTCTTATGTCCTCGGGTTACATAAATACACGCATACATACAAGCACAACACATAATCACATAAATTCACTTATATCATTGATTACACCAACGTGTCAACTAGTTACATAACGTTCAAGCATGATTTATCGAGCTATACCGAAGGGTTCTAAATTTCGAGTTGTCACAGATTTGGTATGTGTTGATCCTACGGGTAGGTCGGGGGGATTGGTTTCTTTATGGAATACGGATTTTTTTGGTAATACATCTTCTATTTGTCGGAGTAATTTTATAATTGTGAGCGGGTTTATACCCGGTTTGGATAAGCCACTTAACGTTGTTAATGTGTATGCACCGAGGCTCTTAACAGATAGAAAACAGTTGTGGAGGGATTTGATGGGTTATCGGAATCGTCTTAGTGGTTATTTTATATTTTTGGGAGACTTTAATGAGGTCCGAGAGGAAAGAGATCGGATAAATTCAAAGTTCGACGATAGTGGTGCGATGGCTTTTAATTTGTTTATAAGGGAGGCGGGTCTAGTTGAGTATCCGCTTGTGGGAGATAGGTTCACGTACATGTCAGACAATGGCAAGAAGCTGAGTAAATTAGACCGGGTAATGGTGTGCGATGAGTTTATGAATAGTTGGCCTCATGCGTCGTTAAAGTCGCTTGGCCGGGAGCTATCAGATCATAGTCCGATTGTCTTATCTTGTTCATGGGTTGATTTTGGACCGACACCGTTTAAATTTTTTAATCACTGGCTAGGCATGGATGGGCTTGAGGAGGTTGTGAGAAAAGTGTTGTCTGGGAGATCGAATAAGTGTGATGGAGATAGGGCTTTGATGGAGATTTTTAAAAATCTTAAAAACGAAATAAAAATGTGGCATAAGGATTGGAAAGTTAAAGGAGAGGCTATGCTTTGGTTGGCTAGTGAATCTTTGGATAACATTGAAAGGGTTGCTGAAAAAAAAGAATTTGGATAAAAGCGAAAAGGAGAAAAGGCTGTATTGGAAACATATTATCAAAAAAGATGAAAGAGCTATATGTAAAGAATTATGCCAGAAAGCGCGGATAGATTGGATCAAATTTGGAGATGAGAATTCTAGCTTTTTTCATAGATACGTTAATTATAGGAGGGTGTCGAAAAGAATACATTCCATTGTCATTGATGGGAAGGTTATTAGGGACCTGGAGCTGACGAAGACGGAGATTCGCAAAATGTTTAAATTAAAGTTTGAAGAACCAAAGAAAATACGCCCCTCTTTGGTCGTTAATGAGTTTCGGAAAATATCGTTAACTGAATCAAGGAGGCTTACGGCTTTATTCTCAATAGAGGAAGTCAAAAAGTCGGTGTGGGAGTGCGGGGGTGACAAAGCGCCGGGTCCGGATGGCATTACTTTTAAATTTGTGAAGAAGTTCTTGGAGTTGCTTCAGCCAAGCTTCATGAGTATGATGTGTGACAACCCTAAAAATTACAGGTATCCGTACAATTAATTTATATTTAATTAGTGCTTAATTACTGTGCTTGATTACAATTACGAATAAATTGCTTTCTGCTTTCTGATACATACATATTCATGCATCATACCTTATTACGGTCACTTCATTTATTACACACAAAACAATAGTGACAAACTTGATGCACAAAAGCACAGTTAGCACAGTGAGCGGATAACCCAGTAAACATGCTGACATTGCCAGCACTAGACAGACATTGTCTCTGAGGCCAGTATGAGCCGGGAATAGATTACTACACTAGTAGGGAGTGTAGGGAGGTGAGGATTGTAAAACTGCGTCACTAGGTGGTAGTTATAGTGACCGGTTGTGCCTAAAACATGCTTTGATTACAAAATTCTGCACTTTACACAAAAATTCAGCATTTAACATAACTAGTAAAGTGCAAAAACATGGGAAAATAATACTAGACACTTTCCAAAGTGTCAGGAATTTATTGTGTCACTAAAAACACTATAAAAGACACTTTAAAGCTTTACTTGACACTTTAACGGATCAGTATCCAACCGAACAACCGGACTTTACCCGGAACATAAAAATATTGTCAAAGACATTGTTTTTGCTTCTCTGAGCTAGTTAGGGTCCCCGAACACCCTAACACCCTTTTTTATTTCATAACACACTAGAAAACACTAATTTATCATTCTAAGCTAACTAGTTCCTAACTAAACCTTTACAATCCAACTAGAACTTAACTTTACCATTACACCACCCAACCCTTACCCCTCCCCCCCCCTTCTTTGCGACGGTTCCCCAAGGGTGGGGACACACCCTTGTTTCTTGATTATTTTATTTGTTAGTGTTGAATATCTAGTAGACACATTATTTGTTGGATAAAGCTAAAATATAGATCATAAATAAACCCCTAAGACCATCATTCTCATTCATTCAACACCCATCAACTAGCTCACTTCCTTTCCTCCATAACCACCATTCGGCCGCCACCCTATCCCACCATCTCACCACCATCCAACTTTCATACACTCATTTCTTATATACAAAAAGGTGCAAGGTGACATACAAACAAGCCCGGTGCTTTCGGAAGTGCAAGAACCTCTCTAGATTTCTTTTATCCGCCTCATTTATATCATGTTTCTTCCCTAGCCTTGAGCTAGTAGTAAGTGCCTCTAAACATCGTCTTGATCTTGTTTATGGTGGTTAATAAGTGATTTAATGGTTGAAAGTTAAGAACACTAAGGAACATAACATAAAGTCTTGAAAAGAAGATGAACAAGTTGGATAAAGAAAGAATATGAGTGTAAATCATGTTTGATCTTGTGTAGTATGATATTTGATGTTGTATGCTAGTAAAAGTTGGATGGGTCATCATCTAAACATGCTAGATCATGTTCAAAAGTATGAACTAGCAAGATGTTAATGTTAAAGTTATGAAAGATGATGAAACCTTCCATCCATGAAACATGAACTTGAGTAAATATAATTTTCTTTGTAAAATAAGATTATAAACTTGTAGATCTAAAGATCTACAAGTGGTTTTTCGGAAGAACCAAGTGAAAGATACTAGTCTTGTTAAAACCCGGATCTTACATGAACTAAATATATTTTTAGAAGGTAAACAAGGGTATAAGCACTTGTGTAACAAGAAAGTTTAACAAAGAAACATTTTTGTAAATTATGGCAAGAAGTTGTGAAACTTCAAGTTCTTTAAAAATAAAGTTTTTAAGAAATTAATTTTATTTTTAAATATAACAAGATCTACTAAATATGTTAGAAAGTTACTACACATTTTTACACACCTTCAAGTTCATGAGTTTATGATTTAGGCTTATTTTTGTCAAGTTGATGTTTAAAGATTGCATGTTGTTGATTGGTAAATTGTTTGATTGAATTTTGAAAAGAAAATGATACGCTAGTAAGCGTGGACACCTCCAGTTACAGAGGAAACTCTGGCGAAATTTTTCTAGAAATATAACACTTAGAAATATTTTTATAACAAATGGTTACAAATATATTTTTAACTTGGTTTTCAAAATAAACTTCGCCATGATTTTTATTACAAAAATTACCAAGTGTCGGAGGTGGATTTTCATAAATAAAACTTGTTAAATATATATTTAGAATATATATATTTCATAATAAAGCGTTTGTGTGATTATGTGATTATTGTGTGAACTAGATATATTATTTTTAAGGTAAAAATAATATAACTTGAGAACACTATGAAATTACGACTCCAAAATAATACCAACGCTCTCACTAATAAATATATAAGTTACGCCAGTATTGTTATAACAACGTGAACTTTAAAACATAACTTATGTAGTATTTCTGAAAAAAAATACTCTTGTATGAATATTTTGATAAAGTATTTCTTTGGAGAATGTATAAAGTAAAATATAATATTTTGGGGGAAAATATGTATATTTTGGAATTAAAATATTTTGGACTTGTGATTTAAAATATATTTTTCAAGTGAGACTTAAAAATATATTTTTTGGAATTATAACGTATACGCATATATTGGTAAAATATTATTTTGGAAGCTGTAGAAGTAAAAATATATTATTTTTGGGAAAAACACATATATTTTGGAAATACGTTATTTTTGGATAAATGAGTTGAATATATTATTCCAAGAGGGAGATAAAAATATATTTTCCTAGTATATTTAGAAGATATATAATTTTTGAGGAAAAATATATATATTCTCTGGAACGATACACGATTAAGCAAAATAAGGTTTATTTGTATATACTTAAGCGAGACTTGAAATATATGGTTTTGGAATTACATGTTGGGAATATGGTAACATATATTTAATTTGGAACAATACACCGAAATACGGCGCCAATACTTGGCAAGATATACAAACACAAAAACGAAAATACATGTATGAGATACCCCCACCCCTTGGGAAGGAAATCCGAAGTTGAAATGCTTGAGAAGTATTAATACAGAAACACTGCGGAAACAATTATTCCAAAACTAAATACAATTATTATAACTTGGAATAATACCAGGATCGTAACTCAAAAACATACATACTAAGACAAGGCACTACCCGTTCGTCTAATAGACGTTAGACCATTGTAGGTAGTCGTGTTTGCCGCGGAGATTTGGGTTACACATACTGAAGACGCAATACAGTGAGTTCATGTCCCCCTTTTCTCTTAACTGTTTTCAGTTTTTATACTTCGGGGGTGAATACATGTTACAATGATTACGGATACTTTTATACATGGTATGGTTAGCTTAAGGAGGGTTACTACTTAGATCATGTGAGTGGGTAGGCAGAAACTAGAGGCCATTAATCCTCGTCGTAGGACCGAGGGACATTAGTGATAGATCTATTTGGGTGTAGCGAGCCCCACTCCTGAGTCCGCTGAGTGAACCAGGTGGTGACTAAGTGCCCGACGCACAAATCCGCTAGGTTTGAGTCTTCCTGCATCACTTCACACATATCATTGGCTTTGCAACCCAATGGTGATCTCTTTTTCCTTAATTGCTACATACCAGGGATTTTCGTACATACAAACATATTACAAAGGTTTATACATACTCACTTACACATGAACTCGCTCAACTTTATGTTGATTTTTCAAACTACATGTATTTCCGGAAACTAATGGATCTGGCACGGTATGCATATTTTTCAAGCTGCGTTTGAATAAAGAAGTCATCCAGAGTTGTAGGGTTTAGAAGGTGTAACCTCTTCCTGAACGGGTTACATATCTCTAAACCTAGTATTGTTTAAAGTCTTTTGCTAAGTTTTTATGAACTCAGTTAAATTAAGCCAAGGTTGTAACTTATCTTGTGAATGTTGTTTTAAGACAAGTATAATATGGTATTTTTCTAAACTTTATTAATGGATGAATACCTCATATTTTTATCATATAGCATTGTTTTGATTGTTGCTATGATATTAAGAAGTCACACCAATAAACGCACGCTTCCGCAAAAGTCAGGGTGTGACAGCTTGGTATCAGAGCTTCGGTCGTAGCGAACTAGGATTCTTTCTTGAGTCTAGACTACGATCACTAGGGCTCTCACGAAAATGTTTTCACAACATGTTTTCATTGCATACACAAAACGTCCAGATCCAGGTAACAAACATTTCTACAAACAAAAAGGCTCAAATACACATTTCCGAATTTATGATCATAATTCAGTCAGGGAGACTGAGGGAGTTCAGTCGGGGAGACTAAGGGTGTTCAGTCGGGTAGACTGAGGGAGTTCAGTCGGGGAGACTGAGGGAGTTCAGTCGGGGAGACTGAGGGAGTTCAGTCGGGGAGACTGAGGGAGTCCAGTCAGAGAGACTGAGGGAGTTGGTCTTAGAGACCAGGGAGTTGGTCTTAGGGACCAGGGAGTTAGTCTGAGAGACTGGGGAGTTTAGCCTGAGAGACTGGGTAGGATAGTCTGGGGAAGACTAGGATGAATACATGCTTACATTGTTATTACTTACACGCATAATTGCTGATTTTTGATATACGTGCATATGAATATATGCATACACTAATTGTTAATAATTACTACGGGTATACATGCTATGACTATTATGCACCGGCACACACGTCACATTATTTAGAAGGCGAGCTATCAGACAGTGATAACCCTACGGCCGCTGTCACAAATGATGAGACTGCATCTGCGCCAGAGATATTTACGTCAGGCCATGAGAGTGGTCCAGAAATGCTGACCAAGGACGAGGACGACTTCCAACAGTCCGCGCTACCAGATTTTGGTGATACTTTACCCTTTTGCGGGTGGTTTCTCTGACAAGAATCCTTCTGTCACTCTTATTTCAGTCCATGACCCCTTCGTCACTAGACATCCCGATGATGAGCACACCATGGCTCCGATCCTCGACAATGCCCCTCTTGTGGACATTCCTTCCAAGAGTTGGATACTCGACGAATAATTGGTGACGATATTGTCTTGATATTGATGGTCCTTCCGATAACGCCCACGACGATGGAAAGTTAACAAGAACGTCGTTACAAATTCCACTCTTGAGACCCCTGTCGTTAAGCTACCCTCTGATTCTAGCATACGTTCGAATTCAGACTCCTTTGAGTCTGTGACATCCGCAGCCTTACAGACGGCCGGATTACAGCTTGTTACTACTGACGCAGACGACGAAGACATGACTGCTACACTATCACCTGCTCAAGGCCCCACACCGTTACACGACCTAGAGCATGCTCCTGTGTTAGCTTCTACACCTTCTGGGTCAGCTTGATGCCGTGCTTGCTAAACATGCACCTTTACTTAATCATGACCCTGTTTCTTTTGGTTTACCAGTCATTGCACCCCCTATACCTGACCCAGTACCTACACCTGACGATCTCCTTATTGGTTGAGATGTTTGTTCCTGCACCTTCACCCGCTGATGTTACTCTTGTGAAGACCGACGTCCATTGCGCCAACATGCCTATCGTTTTCTTTCAAGACATACCTGCACCCCGGAAAGGTACTCCAGGTCAGTACCCGCGTAACGATCCTTTTGCTACAGCAGCATTTTCTACGGCCTTACAGGCCGCACCATTTACTACTTTCACCACTACATCACTGGACGAGCTGATTTGATGGTCCCTATAATACACTATGCTAACTTTAGACCCTTACCATCCCTCACATTATGGAGGACACACACGAGATGAGTTGCTCCTGTAACATCAACTACAGTTTGAGGATATGAGTCGCAGAATGTTGGAGCTTGAGCTGACACCACAATTGGCAGCTTCAAATGCAAAACATTGCATAACTGAAAACACGATTTAAGTGTCTACATCACAAGACAGCATATTGTCTGAAAAGTTTATGTAAGACACCCCGTCCTCCACCCTGTCTATTACCAGCATACTTTGATCCG
This sequence comes from Helianthus tuberosus, assembly GCA_030545235.1. NCBI lineage: Eukaryota > Viridiplantae > Streptophyta > Magnoliopsida > Asterales > Asteraceae > Helianthus > Helianthus tuberosus. The sequence continues at coordinate 30,442 of JARYGA010058643.1, read as the reverse complement.
CCACATACATCAAGGTTCCTTTTGCGTTCTTGACCATTGCTATTACACCGTTCCCAGGATTTGATGCTCGTTTCTTTACTGCCAAGTGGCAGATCAGCTAATTGCGTCGACGTATATACAAACTTGAGGAGGATTTCACGCATGTTAACAGTTTACTTTTCTTCCCTCCTCCACCTCAGTCACCAGTATAGTCGATTTCTGGGCTATGCGGATTGCATCACAATTGGGCAGAGACACTATGATAAGCCGAGATTGTGGAGACTTCTGAAGGCCACATCTGACTACGTAATTTTGATATGTTTGTTGGGCAAGGGTAGGGTGGCCCTGTGTCCCTTTTGATATAATACACTTCGTAAGACAACACAATTGCGGTCGGAGAATAATGAGAGCCAATCATCATTAAACATGCGACAACACTTTGTGGCCAATAACCAATGAAAACTCAGTCGCTAGGTCTTCGCTAAGCACGTTATTGATCTATGTGTGTGTGCTATAATTATAATACTACGTGCTTACTTGCTATGCTCTCATTAAACATAATTACCAAATTACTTGGTCATACTATGATTATACTATTGCTTGATTGGTTGGTATGATAACCTAATATGTGTATGTGTACACGATCTTTAAACAACTATATGCACTCCCCGAGTGAATAAGACCTGACCTAACCAATCTTCTCTTCAGAAGATGTCGCTACCAGGGAACGTCGATACCAACAACCCTCCGCCCACATCGACGGCACGACTACAAGAACGCATCTCGCAAGTCATCGCACAACTCGAGGCCCTTCACTCCGAACACAGCAAGGGCTGCACCTACAAGCAGTTCTTGGACCACAAACCTCGAGAATTCGACGGCACTGGGGGTGCCTTAGCCTTCATACGCTGGGTCGAGAAGACTGATTCTGTTCTACGATTGGGCAAATGTGACCCCGAACATCAGGTCACGTATATAGCTGGACTATTTGTAGATGGGGCTCTGTCATGGTGGAACCTTCAGGTTCAAGCAATGGGCGAGACTGCTGCGAATGCTTTGACGTGGTACGAGCTGAAGGAACTGATGCGTAAAAGATATTGCTCTAGGGCAGAAGTCCAGAAGTTGGAAACTGAATTGTGGAACTTGAAAATGGAAGGTCCAAAGATAGCTGAATATGTGCAGAGATTTGGCGAATTATCACAAGTTGCTTCGCGTCTGGTGGAACCAGAATCTAGAAAGATCGAACGTTTCATTGGGGGACTGGCACCGCAGATTCTAAGCCTGGTAACAACATCTAAACCTTCAACGATCACCGAGGCTATCGACATAAGTGTGGCGCTCACGGAAGAAGCAGTTAGACGAAGAGAATTTTCCACTACGGAGGAGAAAAAGGAGACTCCTGTAGAGCCATCTGGGGATAACAAGAGAAAGCTAGCAAATCTCAAGGTGGTTACTCGGGGAAGTAACGAAAAGAAGGCCAGAAAGGGAAAAGACTACATGGGTATCCTACCTAAATGTGACGATTGTCTACGTTATCACGTCGGGCGATGTAAATATGGAAAATGTGATAACTGTGGTAAGAGGGGACATCCCAAGGAGACTTGTAGACAAGGTATTGAAAGTGGAAATAAAGGTCAAGATGATAGCAAGAATCACAGAGGAAACAACGACAACGACGAAGGTAGGACGAGTGACAATAAAAAACGTGCTGAAGTTTGTCTTAACTGTGGGAGCAAGAAGCATTTCAGAAAATACTGCCCTAAGAAGAACCGGGCACAAGGATAAAAGCTCAGTAGCAGAGCTAGGGGAGCACGCCAAGAAACCAAGTTTGGATATCGGTACGTCCCATATTACTCATCATTATGCATCGGTGCTGCTAGATACTGTTGCAAATTTTAGCCTCGCACCTCTAGAATTTGAGAGTATGCTTGGTTTAGTAACAAGTAAATGATCCGCACGCGATAGTACTAGCTATCAGGAAGCTAGTGGAAGCCAGCGAAGCAATTGGAATAGGCCGGATAGAACCCGGAAAGCGTAAGTTTACGCTTGATCTACTGCCAGTGAATTGGGAGGCTTCAACAAGGTAGTTGGAGGGATTGGTTGACAAATGATCAATAGGAGATTGATATCCGCACTGCGATGGCGACAAAGAAGCAATCTTGACTCACGAAGCGGGATACGCCTTTGCAAATTACAAATTGCTTGAAGGCACGAAGAATGTTGCGTAAAGGATGTGTTGTTTTCTTGGCTCATGTCGGGGACAGGAGGAGCAGAAGAACCAAAGCGCGAAGATATTCCTATGATAAGGAAATATCCTAAGGTCTTCCTCGAAGACTAGCCAGAATTATTTCCTCCACGACAAGTCAAATTTTTGCATCGATTTGATTCCAGGCGTCGTGCCTGTAGTCAGTGCACCCTGAGCAACTTACACCTTCGGAAATGCAAGGATTGGCAGTGAAGTTTTAGCAGTGGATAGAGAAGGAAGATAACAGACCAAAATTTCCATTTTTGGGTAACCCCATTACTGCTCGTCAAAAAGAAGGATGATGATTTCCAAATAAACATCAACTACCAGGAGCCGAACGAGCTAACATACGAGAGTCGGTGACTCTTGCTAAGGGTTAGCGAACCTCTTACGTAACTGACTATGAGGACCCAACTACTACTACACGACTGATCGACGATCGAGCGTCGTTAGGGTGAAATTCAGGAAGAAAGTATACCAGGGCGAAATTGTGGGACAATGACTTGTTCTTAGACAAAATGGTGCTTCCTATACAATGTACAAACCGGATCCACACGGGATACGAAATCTGGAGAATCTAGAAAACTTATATCTAGGACCTTTGGGAACCCAGGACCAAACTCGTAAGGGTTTACTTAGGAACCATATCTGTCAACTCAATCAAACATCATTAACTTGACAAACTTGTCATTGCAGTTAACAAAACCGAAAGTACTTAAGTTTTCTTCCGTTGAAGTCTTCACTGTTACTTCTAACGAGTAGATATTTGCATTTCTACTCCCCTCAAAGTAGTTGCATCACGTTGATTTCCTTCGCTGAGAGCGAACACACGTTTGCTTCGTATACTTGGTCACTTCTCCCTTTTGGTAGAAACACATCGCTTCATCACTCGAAAACTTATAACCCATGCACCTTTTGCTACGCATGCGGTTTCATTTCGAATAAACGCTTCGTTAAAGTTCAAATATTACGTTGCTAAATCTAATTACTGGTTTGCGACTCGAGTAACCTACGTTATTGAAATTATTGGCTCTTTTGCTATCAAGTCAACACACTCTCTTGAAACTTCTTTTATTACAAATTACATTCATGGTTTATTTTGTTACCATGCCGATATTTCCTTTGTTGATAACATATGTTTATTGCCGGGCTACACTGAGATTAAGTTCGATTACTTGAACTTATCCACTCCGCATGTCCAGTTCCAGACATCATATGATGTATTGAGAGCATCATATTCGAAAATTTTTGCAAAGATCTTTTCATTTCGAGTCATAGTAGATTCGGTTGGTCTATGACTCCACTAAATCTTTGATTGATTTCGATACCTTGCAGTGATACTTTTACAGAATTGAAGCTTGCGCTAATTGGGTTACTCGTTTCATACACGGATTTAATTGCCTATTTACTTGTTAACAATCCATTTTGATATCCACGATCGAAGCAGTCTTAACACAATTGTGTGTTGAGGCAATGGTACATATATTCATTTCATAAGCACAAATGTACCTCCTAACGATTCTTTCGTTGTCAATCAAATGCCTTACAGTACTTAATACTTTTTCATCTTCGATCAAAACAGTGGCTCTTTGATGATTCCGTATTCAACCGAAAACTTTATGACATTGTGTAAATCAAATCTTACGGCTTGTTTCGGTAAACTTTCATCTGATCTTAAACACGGTGAACTTGTTCAGTCACCGCTATTATGGAATTATGTCATTGCAACACCTTGTGGTGTCATTACAAACTTGTAGCTTGTGCTAATCATGGTTAACCATTTCACACAGGACTACATATACTTCTGCTTGACACATCATTCAAACATTTCTGATGCAACTACTAATTAAGGCAAGGATACACCAGATTCGCTTGTTTTTCACTCGGCGCATTCTCGCAATTCAAAATTTTCAACACACTAAATTTTACCATTCATCTACTCGGGAGTTGACAGATCATTTTACTATTTCATTTGAGTTGTTGATTTTGAGTTCATATAACGGATGCTATGTTTCATGAAAACTCGCTTGCATATTACGATCGATCGTTTGAGAGTCTTATTAGTCAGATCTCCTCTTTTTGTGAAACCCCCTTACTAGCTGGTTTGCACTGGACTATACGTCAAGTACGTCTTGTACCTTGACAACTAATGCTAAAAGCACATACCTTTTAACCATAGGGTTCAAGTTATTACATGTTCTTGGACTCACCTCATGTAGGTAAGGATTGATTCAGTTGGCGATTATCCGCCTCGATACTATTCATATATATATACATGTGTGACGTAACCATAAGGAGTTAAGGTAGTACAAATTTCGAGGACGAAATTTTCTTAACGGGGGGAGAAAGTGACAACCCTAAAAATTACAGGTATCCGTACAATTAATTTATATTTAATTAGTGCTTAATTACTGTGCTTGATTACAATTACGAATAAATTGCTTTCTGCTTTCTGATACATACATATTCATGCATCATACCTTATTACGGTCACTTCATTTATTAGACACAAAACAATAGTGACAAACTTGATGCACAAAAGCACAGTTAGCACAGTGAGCGGATAACCCAGTAAACATGATGACATTGCCAGCACTTAGCAGGTTTGTCACAGGCGTACCTTTCTCGCTTTTGGGGTAGTGGCCCATTGGATTTGGTATGTGTTGATCCTATGGGTAGGTCGGGGGGATTGGTTTCTTTATGGAATACGGATTTTTTTGGTAACACATCTTCTATTTGTCGGAGGAATTTTATAATTGTGAGCGGGTTTATACCCGGTTTGGATAAGCCACTTAACGTTGTTAATGTGTATGCACCGAGGCTCTTAACAGATAGAAAACAGTTGTGGAGGGATTTGATGGGTTATCGGAATCGTCTTAGTGGTTATTTTATATTTTTGGGAGACTTTAATGAGGTCCGAGAGGAAAGAGATCGGATAAATTCAAAGTTCGACGATAGTGGTGCGATGGCTTTTAATTTGTTTATAAGGGAGGCGGGTCTAGTTGAGTTTCCGCTTGTGGGAGATAGGTTCACATACATGTCAGACGATGGCAAGAAGCTGAGTAAATTAGACCGGGTAATGGTGTGCGATGAGTTTATGAATAGTTGGCCTCATGCGTCGTTAAAGTCGCTTGGCCGGGAGCTATCAGATCATAGTCCGATTGTCTTATCTTGTTCATGGGTTGATTTTGGACCGACACCGTTTAAATTTTTTAATCACTGGCTAGGCATGGATGGGCTTGAGGAGGTTGTGAGAAAAGTGTTGTCTGGGAGATCGAATAAGTGTGATGGAGATAGGGCTTTGATGGAGATTTTTAAAAATCTTAAAAACGAAATAAAAATGTGGCATAAGGATTGGAAAGTTAAAGGAGAGGCTATGCTTCGGTTGGCTAGTGAATCTTTGGATAACATTGAAAGGGTTGCTGAAAAAAATAATTTGGATAAAAGCGAAAAGGAGAAAAGGCTGTATTGGAAACATATTATCAAAAAAGATGAAAAAGCTATATGTAAAGAATTATGCCAGAAAGCGCGGATAGATTGGATCAAATTTGGAGATGAGAATTCTAGCTTTTTTCATAGATACGTTAATTATAGGAGGGTGTCGAAAAGAATACATTCCATTGTCATTGATGGGAAGGTTATTAGGGACTCGGAGCTGATGAAGACGGAGATTCGCAAAATGTTTAAATTAAAGTTTGCAGAACCAAAGAAAATACGCCCCTCTTTGGTCGTTAATGAGTTTCGGAAAATATCGTTAACTGAATCAAGGAGGCTTACGGCTTTATTCTCGATAGAGGAAGTCAAAAAGTCGGTGTGGGAGTGCGGGGGTGACAAAGCGCCGGGTCCGGATGGCATTACTTTTAAATTTGTGAAGAAGTTCTGGGAGTTGCTTCAGCCAAGCTTCATGAGTATGATGTGTGACAACCCTAAAAATTACAGGTATCCGTACAATTAATTTATATTTAATTAGTGCTTAATTACTGTGCTTGATTACAATTACGAATAAATTGCTTTCTGCTTTCTGATACATACATATTCATGCATCATACCTTATTACGGTCACTTCATTTATTACACACAAAACAATAGTGACAAACTTGATGAACAAAAGCATAGGTAGCACAGTGAGCGGATAACCCAGTAAACATGCTGACATTGCCAGCACTAGACAGACATTGTCTCTGAGGCCAGTATGAGCCGGGAATAGATTACTACACTAGTAGGGAGTGTAGGGAGGTGAGGATTGTAAAACTGCGTCACTAGGTGGTAGTTATAGTGACCGGGTGTGCCTAAAACATGCTTTGATTACAAAATTCTGCACTTTACACAAAAATTCAGCATTTAACATAACTTGTAAAGTGCAAAAACATGGGAAAATAATACTAGACACTTTCCAAAGTGTCAGGAATTTATTGTGTCACTAAAAACACTATAAAAGACACTTTAAAGCTTTACTTGACACTTTAACGGATCAATATCCAACCGAACAACCGGACTTTACCCGGAACATAAAAATATTGTCAAAGACATTGTTTTTGCTTCTCTGAGCTAGTTAGGGTCCCCGAACACCCTAACACCCTTTTTTATTTCATAACACACTAGAAAACACTAACTTTATCATTCTAAGCTAACTAGTTCCTAACTAAACCTTTACAATCCAACTAGAACTTAACTTTACCATTACACCACCCAACCCTTACCCCCCCCCCCTTCTTTGCGACGGTTCCCCAAGGGTGGGGACACACCCTTGTTTCTTGATTATTTTATTTGTTAGTGTTGAATATCTAGTAGACACATTATTTGTTGGATAAAGCTAAAATATGGATCATAAATAAACCCCTAAGACCATCATTCTCATTCATTCAACACCCATCAACTAGCTCACTTCCTTTCCTCCATAACCACCATTCGGCCGCCACCCTATCCCACCATGAAACATTATGAAAGATGATGAAACCTTCCATCCATGAAACATGAACTTGAGTAAATATAATTTTCTTTGTAAAATAAGATTATAAACTTGTAGATCTAAAGATCTACAAGTGGTTTTTCGGAAGAACCAAGAGAAAGATACTAGTCTTGTTAAAACCCGGATCTTACATGAACTAAATATATTTTTAGAAGGTAAACAAGGGTATAAGCACTTGTGTAACAAGAAAGATTAACAAAGAAACATTTTTGTAAATTATGGCAAGAAGTTGTGAAACTTCAAGTTCTTTAAAAATAAAGTTTTTAAGAAATTAATTTTATTTTTAAAGATAACAAGATCTACTAAATATGTTAGAAAGTTACTACACATTTTTACACACCTTCAAGTTCATGAGTTTATGATTTAGGCTTATTTTTGTCAAGTTGATGTTTAAAGATTGCATGTTGTTGATTGGTAAATTGTTTGATTGAATTTTGAAAAGAAAATGATACGTTAGTAAGCGTGGACACCTCCAGTTACAGAGGAAACTCTGGCGAAATTTTTCTAGAAATATAACACTTAGAAATATTTTTATAACAAATGGTTACAAATATATTTTTAACTTGGTTTTCAAAATAAACTTCGCCATGATTTTTATTACAAAAATTACCAAGTGTCGGAGGTGGATTTTCATAAATAAAACTTGTTAAATATATATTTAGAATATATATATTTCATAATAAAGCGTTTGTGTGATTATGTGATTATTGTGTGAACTAGATATATTACTTTTAAGGTAAAAATAATATAACTTGAGAACACTATGAAATTACGACTCCAAAATAATACCAACGCTCTCACTAATAAATATATAAGTTACGCCAGTATTGTTATAACAACGTGAACTTTAAAACATAACTTATGTAGTATTTCTGAAAAAAAATACTCTTGTATGAATATTTTGATAAAGTATTTCTTTGGAGAATGTATAAAGTAAAATATAATATTTTGGGGGAAAATATGTATATTTTGGAATTAAAATATTTTGGACTTGTGATTTAAAATATATTTTTCAAGTGAGACTTAAAAATATATTTTTTGGAATTATAACGTATACGCATATATTGGTAAAATATTATTTTGGAAGCTGTAGAAGTAAAAATATATTATTTTTGGGAAAAACACATATATTTTGGAAATACGTTATTTTTGGATAAATGAGTTGAATATATTATTCCAAGAGGGAGATAAAAATATATTTTCCTAGTATATTTAGAAGATATATAATTTTTGAGGAAAAATATATATATTCTCTGGAACGATACACGATTAAGCAAAATAAGGTTTATTTGTATATACTTAAGCGAGACTTGAAATATATGGTTTTGGAATTACATGTTGGGAATATGGTAACATATATTTAATTTGGAACAATACACCGAAATACGGCGCCAATACTTGGAAAGATATACAAACACAAAAACAAAAATACATGTATGAGATACCCCCACCCTTGGGAAGGAAATCCGAAGTTGAAATGCTTGAGAAGTATTAATACAGAAACACTGTGGAAACAATTATTCCAAAACTAAATACAATTATTATAACTTGGAATAATACCAGGATCGTAACTCAAAAACATACATACTAAGACAAGGCACTACCCGTTCGTCTAATAGACGTTAGGCCATTGTAGGTAGTCGTGTTTGCCGCGGAGATTTGGGTTACACATACTGAAGACGCAATACAGTGAGTTCATGTCCCCCTTTTCTCTTAACTGTTTTCAGTTTTTATACTTCGGGGGTGAAATACATGTTACAATGATTACGGATACTTTTATACATGGTATGGTTAGCTTAAGGAGGGTTACTACTTCGATCATGTGAGTGGGTAGGCAGAAACTAGAGGCCATTAATCCTCTTCGTAGGACCGAGAGACATTAGTGATAGATCTATTTGGGTGTAGCGAGCCCCACTCCTGAGTCCGCTGAGTGAACCGGTTGGTGACTAAGTGCCCGACGCACAAATCCGCTAGGTTTGAGTCTTCCTGCATCACTTCACACATATCATTGGCTTTGCAACCAAATGGTGATCTCTTTTTCCTTAATTGCTACATATCAAGGATTTTCATACATACAAACATATTACAAAGGTTTATACATACTCACTTACACATGAACTCGCTCAACTTTATGTTGATTTTTCAAACTACATGTATTTCCGGAAACTAATGGATCTGGCACGGAATGCATATTTTTCAAGCTGCGTTTGAATAAAGAAGTCATCCAGAGTTGTAGGGTTTAGAAGGTGTAACCTCTTCCTGGACGGGTTACATATCTCTAAACCTAGTATTGTTTAAAGTCTTTTGCTAAGTTTTTATGAACTCAGTTAAATCAAGCCAAGGTTGTAACTTATCTTGTGAATGTTGTTTTAAGACAAGTATAATATGGTATTTTTCTAAACTTTATTAATGGATGAATACCTCATGTTTTTATCATATAGCATTATTATGATTGTTGCTATGATATTAAGAAGTCACACCAATAAACCCACGCTTCCGCAAAAGTCAGGGTGTGACATGATGAGGCAATTTTATCATTCTGGCAAGATTAATTACGGTTGTAATTCGTCTTTTTTCTCTCTTATTCCAAAAACTACTGACCCGCAATGCATTTCGGATTTTAGACCAATTTTGCTTATCGGAGTAGTGTATAAAGTTATTGCTAAAACGCTTGCCAATAGGCTTAAGATAGTCATGGAGTCGGTATCCTTGCCAAATCAAACGGCATTTGTGGAAGGCCGTAACATCTTTGATGGACCGCTAATCATTAATGAAATGGTGGCTTGGGCTAAAAAACAAAAGCGGGAGGCTATGATATTTAAGGTAGACTTTGATAAAGCCTATGATTCGATTAATTGGACCCTTTTGTTGAACAATTTGAAAATGATGGGTTTTCCTAAGAGGTGGAGGGGTTGGATTAAGGCATGTTTATCGTCTAGTTTGGCTTCTGTGTTAGTTAACAGCTCTCCAACTAAAGAGTTTCAGCTTAAAAGAGGTTTGCGACAAGGTGACCCACTTTCACCGCTCCTTTTTGTTTTAGCTTTGGAGGTTCTTGAAAACTTTATGAAAAGAGCAGTTCGAATGGGTTTGTTTGAAGGCATCACCTTACCTAATGGGGGTCCGATTTTGACACACATTTGCTACGCTGATGATGTCGTCTTTATGGGCGTTTGGTCTAATAAGAATATCACAAACTTAAGGCGCATCCTTAGAGTGGTGTTTCTTGTTACGGGGTTGAAGGTGAATCTGAAAAAAAGTAGTATAGTGGGGATTGGGGTAGATAATGAGAAGGTGGAAGAGAAGGCGAGATCTTTGGGTTGTAAAATGGGATATCTTCCATTTAATTTCCTAGGACTTCCGGTGGGGGATAATATGAAACGGATTAAACCATGGAGACCTATTATAGATAAATTTTCAAAAAAACTATCGGGGTGGAAGGCGAAGAATCTCTCAATGACGGGAAGGATAACTCTTGCAAAATCTGTTTTAGGGAACCTTCCGTCATATTATTTTTCTATTTTTAAGGCCCCGGTGAAAGTGGTGAAGACGATAGAAGGGATTAGGAGAGATTTTGTGTGGGGAAAAGTCGGTACCAAGGTGAAAGTTAGGTGGATCTCATGGCAGAAAATCCTAGCTCCAAGAAACATGGGTGGGACCGGGTTGGGAGATATAAGATCGCTGAATTGGGCTTTGTTGATGAAATGGAAATGGAGATTCAAAGATAATCCGTCTGAATTGTGCGCTTTGGTTATTCGAGCTATACACGGGGATAAGTACCAGGTGCAAGGGGTTCCAATGAAGAAGGAGGTAACCGGTTTATGGAAAGACATTGTTTCGGTTAACAAAGACATTATGAAAGCAGGTGTGACAGGTGTGGAAAGCTTGGGGATTTTGGAAGATGACAATAACTGTAAGATTTTCTCGACCGCAGTTTGTAGGATGCAGGTGGCGGAGGCCGTTGGGGTTAGGACGGATGTGGGCAGATTTAAATGGTTACCGTGGGTTTCGAAAAAGGTTTCTTATTTTGTGTGGAGGCTTATTCAGGGAAGTATTCCGACCAAAGTGGCTCTGGCGCATCGAGGTATAGATGTTGGGGATTTAAAATGCGTTTTATGTGGTTATGAGGATGAAAATGTAGATCACTTAATTGCTTCTTGTGTTACTGTGAAGACAATATGGTGGTTTATCTGCATATGGTTGAAGATTCCATGCATGTTAAATATTAATAATGCACAAGATATTTTGAGTGAAGTTGACAAGCTTAAAGGCTCTTCAAAGTGGAAGAAAGTTCTCTTCGTCATATGCTATGCGACTTTTTGGAGAATTTGGAGGGCTCAGAATGCGAGTATCTTTGACAATGCCCATTGTTCGATTAGGAAAGTGGTGGAGGACATAAAAGAAGATTCATTTATGTGGCTTAAAAATAAGTCTCCGTTCTTGGATTTGGATTGGAAGAGATGGAGCGACTTTAACGTGAGAGATGTCATTATGTAATATGTTTATTGTTGGGACTTCCAGTTTCTAGCTGGCCCCATTCTTCTATTTTTTATATAAAATAGCCGTCGTTCGAAAAAAAAATCTACAATAGCTGGAATCACATTGTCGAGGAAGAAATAAATTGACTGAGATTTGACTTTGACACGGTTCCTTAATATAAGGGAACACTAATTAGAAATTATACCATTATTAGACCATGTGTAGTGGTTTGGGTGAATAATGTCCTTACCCTAGGGCGTTTTCCGCCATGTTGCAGTACGGTCAGTAAGGGACATTATTGGGCGTTTTTTCTAAAATGGGTGTAGTGGGAATGTGGGCATTATGTTAAAGGGTGTACAGAACTAAATAAAAATAAAAAAAACCAACAAAAAAAACCTATTAGATTAAAAAAGGGAATATTAAATGATATTGGCCAAACAAAAATGTTGAGAGCGTGATTTAAAACACGCCAAGGGAATTTTTTTTGACAAAAACCGCTGAATAACGCCCAGGGGGCGGGTGCCGGGCGTGATTGGGGGGAGAAAACGCCCAAATATAGCCCACTAGGGATGGTGTTATGAGATTTCTCATTGAACTTAGCAAGAAGGTAGCATAGAGTTTCCATGGTGTTTGTGCACTTTTGTTATTCTTTTCGCCTCATTCATTCAAATTAACCATATATAGTTCAGGATGTTTTGAATCTTAAAACTTTTCATTTAAAATGGTTTGATAGTGTTGGTAAACCTGATTATGAAAAGTCCTAGAAAACGATTTAGGTATAACTTTTATCTTTTCCAATGATATGGTTACTTTCACTATTTTAAACTTTACTTCAATCTTGTCACATTTGCTACGGATTAATATCTCAAGCACCTTAACTACATTTCGAACAACGCAAATCCACGTGAAATGTATCGCCATAACATATACACGTTGTTCTTCATAAAGGCAAGCTTCCCATTGTAATTGATAATATGACATACCCCATTGGCCAAGTTACTTTTACTAACAAATGATCTATCATGGCATTTGATGTTGATTGGACTCGATATGATAACCTTAAGAACCAACTGGATTGCTTCTTTCCTTATCTCACATGAACACAAGATTTCGTGATTCATTCGTTATTTTTCCATCTTACGAGATCTTTATGGAGCACCTTCAAATCTCACCCATAGTTGTAGAAGTCGCTAGGCGCTCACAAGTCGGTCGACTGAGGAGTTGCGAGTAGTTGGCCTAGGTGGGGGGGACTCAATACATAAAAAAAATCCGTAAAACTTATACTTCGAAGTAAAAAACATGAAGGCCAAATCCCCCGGACCCCAAATAAGGGAAGAAGGGGCACTCAAGGGTAAGTACCATATCCCCCACCAACCATCACCCATCACGTCAAATTTAGTACAAAGTACCTATTAGCTAGTAAATACTGGCGGCGCCTGTAACGCCATGCGTTTAGAAACTTTTATCTTTTTTGGCAAGTCTCGTCATACTTTCTACCTTGTGATGCTTAATGAAACTATTTGAATCTTAATCGTGTTAAACTATGTGAAACTTTTACTCTATGTGATGCTTTTGTGATGTTCTACACATGAACGATATGAATCTTGACTCATGTGATACTTAGAATCTCGACTCTTGTGATGCTAGAAACTTGACACTTGTTATGCTTGATACTTATTGAACGAGAAACTTTGATACTTGGTTGAACGAGAAACTTGGTACTCACTAAACGAGAAACTAGCTTAAACGCAAACTTGAAACACGAAAACTTCCTCTGTATTTATGTTATTTGAACACTTAGATGTGCTAATACCCTATGTAATGATTACTCATAATAATAAGCAACGCAACACTTAAACTAGCTCGCAAAACGAACCAAAGTCGGAAAACTAGCAAACGGAATCGGCTGTCCGAATGGACATCCGATCGGATGATCATCCGCTCGGATGACCATCCGACCGGATGGCCATTCGACCGGAGAGCCATTCGATCGCTAGCACACTTACACCGACTTAACTATCACTATCACCTATAAATAGGGCACTTAACCCTTCATTCACACCTTTGCCTCTGCCATTCGACCACACGCACTCTCAGTCGCTTTAATTAAGATTCAAGGCCATTCCGTAAGTATTTCCCCTCCAATATGGTACAACCTTCATCATTTATCACTTCTACACCACATTCTTCATCAAAATCACACGAACACTTCAACATTTTCTTGAAAATCAACTGGTTTGGGACTCTTGAAGGTGGTTTCCACTCAGTTGTTTGTGCAAACTGCTGTGGAGCATCATTTAATCAAGATCGGCCCCAGATCTAAAGGATTTTCACAACTTTTATACAAAACCTAAAGGAATCTCACACTTTTTACACCAGATCTGATGGAATTTCACATGTTTCCGGCTCAGATCTGATAAACATCATGTTTACAACTGATTTTCAAACTTTTCTTCAATTTTTATGCAAAACATGGGTGAAATCAGACTCAAACAGACTTTCGACTCGTTCCTTAGTTGAAAGTCGTCTTGAAAACTAAATTCCACCGAAAAACGGGCCGATTGACGGTCCAAACATGAAACTTCATCAGAAACAGCTCGTCGGTTCGAAAAGGGGTGATGCCCATCCGATGGAACGAGCTGGGTTTGGTATGTTTCCGTTGTTTGACACGTCGTCGCACCGTCACCATTAACTCAAAACTTAAAAAATTTCATGAAACTTCACTCACTGACCATCTGCCCGAATGGCCATCCGATCGGATGACCATTCGTCCAGATGATCTGATTATGATAACACTTGTTGTTTGTTTTACAGGACACTATGATCAAAACATTGAAAACTTTAACATTTCACGAACACCCACTGTTCGAATGGCCATCCGTTTGAATGGTCATCCGCTCGGATGACCATCCGATCGGATGGAGCCCATCCATTCGAATAGTCATCCATCCGGATGACCATTCGATCGGATGACCATCCGCTCAGGTAGTCTGTCAGACACTTTTACTCGATTTTCGCACTATTCGACACTCTGTTCCAAACCGGGTCAGCTCTTAGAGGACTTATGCTGTGTTCCCCGCACGCAGGCTGATCCAGTGCTCCATTCGATCTAATTTAGCAGTGTTTGGTTTTAAGCACCCACTGTGAGTATACTCAATCCCTTTTTGTTTTAAACACTTTTGGGATGCAACATGTATTCTATATCAAGACACTTGAAACTTATTTGAAACATACTCTATCCGTATTAAACATGAAAACATGATACTTGTGATACTTGAGACTTTTATGCTATGTGAACGTTTGATTATTATGTGTAGCTCGCCTTAACAATTGTAGCGCTATAGGGGTAACGCACCTCTCCTTGAGTCTTGGGAGTTTTGTTAAGTTTTTGATTCTTTTGCCTCCTCTTCGATGCGTCGAAGTAGGAAAGGCATGTTAACGCGTTGGAAACTTGGGTTATCATATGAAACTTGTGATATGTATTCATGTTGGATATGAGTTTTAAACTATTATGCTACGTATTCAAACTTGTATGCTCACCAACATTTTTGTTGATTGTATTTTAATACTTGTTTCAGGCTGATAGTAGCTCGGAATCAAGAAAACAAGCTAGGATGATGCTTAGAAACTCATTTTAGATAATTAGAAAATTTTGAATAATACATGAATTGTTATGTTATTTTGATACATTCTGTTTGTTGTGAATCATGGTTGACGTTTTTAGACATATTTATGAAATTTGATTAATCTATATCGAAACTAGTAGTGTTGTGGATTCTCTTGAGCAATCTAATTCGCTTAGTTCCGCGCCTCGATGTTTCCGCCATTGGTTGGGGGGGTGATAGATTGGTATCAGAGCCATAACTATAGGGAATTAGGAAAAAGTAGGAATGATTTGCCCTAGTCTATAGTTCTAGGAACTTTGACTCTTATTTGTTGTTTAAAACTTATGCATTCTACCTTATATGCTTCCTAGCAACACTTCCTTGTTAAACTTACATTCCTTTCCTAAGGCTAACACAATACACACTTGGACGCTTTGAAAACACTCTTGTAACAAAATTGAAACGACTCATCAAAACAGGGGTGATTCCCGCCTTTGATGACGACTTTCACTCAGCAGTGTTTGTATTTTGCACAAGATTTACCCTCAAGTTAGGAGTGACATTCAAACCTTGAAGGGAAATTTCCATTTCATATTCTAGTAGATCTTATCTTTTGATAAGTACCAACAATATTAGGGTACGATGTTACCAAGTTAGAGGTGAAAATCGCATCTTGATAACTAGTCCCACTCTTTGATTTTCAGTCTCGCCAAAGTCTCGAAATTTCCCCAATCGATCAAGGATGTGTAGTGACCGAAAGCACAAATATCGTAGGCCTAACATCGATGAACGTATTTGTTTAAGTAACACAAAGCACGTTACCCTAATTCGAAAAGGGGCCCGATTTACTTTGGTTAGTCGACGTTTCTCTACCTGAAACAATCCTATGTTTTATGAGCCTATCTTTTTAGGTTGTCTCGATTTACATGTGGATTTTATACTTGGTACTTTGTTTGCTTCAAAACTATTACACGAATCGCACTATCTCTGCAATCTAAAACAATGATAAAAATCTCTTGGGAATGAACTAAATTTATGACGCTTTATTCAATCGTATCGTACTACGTGGAAGTCTTGATTAAACTATGAGAAACATGTTGAACGTTTATGCTACGTGAAACAACTTGATCAAACTATGTGAAACATGATGAACGTTTTGTGATGTGTGAAACAACTTGAGTCTTTTATGCAACCATGTGAAACTTTATGCTATGCTACGTGTTTGTGAAACTATATTATTAAACAAAACATTATGATCGAGTCTCCCCCGACCCTTAATCTGACTATTTAGATGTCATCAAGTTGTCTTTTCAACCCACACAAGAGGTCAAAGGCCAACACACAGAAGAAGATGATGTCTTTTATGGCCGACCAGATTGCACGCATTATTCCCAAGATTGTCACTGAAATCCAGGGATCAAACACTCCTCCCTCCTCTGTTGACTCTAAAGCAGTCCAGCCTAACCCTGTGAGCTTCAACTACAAACACTTTGTCTCTTGCAACCCTAAGCCTTTCACGAGCAGTGATGGGGTGACTGCAATACTGGAGTGGTTCGACAACATCGAGGTTACTTTCATCAACAGTGAATGCCCTGAGCATCTAAAGACTAGGAGTGCAACTGGCGTGTTTCAAGGCCGAGCTCTAGAATGGTGTACAAATGAGAGAAACATCCGCTCCAATGATGAAGCTTATGCTTTGCCCTAGGCCGATGTTAGGGAACTGATGATGCTTGAATTCTGCCCTCCTCATGAGCAACAGAAACTTGAGGACGAATTCTAGCATCTGAAACAAGTGGGTGACGACAACCTGGCTTATACTACCCGTTTTAAGCAACTCAGCATTATCGTGCCACGTTTGGTGTCTACTCCGAAGCGTATGATCACCAAGTACATTCATGGGTTACCTCCTACTATGAGTGACACCATTGAAGCAGCTCAACTCAGCTCTATTGAAGAAGTTTACAGTCTTGTAGCAAGTTTGAACAACAACTGTGTCCGTGATAAACAGTTCGGAAACTCTACTCCCTCGAAACCCGCTAACCAAATTACTCAGCAACCAAGTGGCAGCAAGAACAAGAAACGAAAGTCTCAAAATTCTGGCTGCAATTCAATTGTCCCTACTGCAAATGCAACCCCTGCTTGCCATGCTATTGTGCCTGCTGCTACCCCAAACCCTCCTGCTCTAGAAAACACCAAAAAGCTGTACACTAGGGTTCATCCCAAGTGTGCCACTTGCAACTATCATCACCCTGCCAACTCATCTTGCCGTCTGTGTACCAACTGCAATCGCTATGGTCACACAACCCCTTACTGCCGTCAAGCCAATCAGGCTCAGCAAGCACCGCCAGCTCAGCCAGCTCAACCAGCTCAGCAGAATCCCAAACCAGCAAACAATGTGAGAGCATGCTACAAGTGTGCATACACCACTCATTGTCGCAACCCCCGATCCCTTATCTGTCCCGGGAACGGGCGGACGCGAACTCAGAGTTTCGGTGGTATCAGTTTGTTAATTTGGCAGCGGAAATTACATCAGGACCGTAGTTAGGAAATGTTTATCAGAGTAAAACTACCATATTTAATATTAATAATTACATGGGCAAAACCCAAGTTTCTTATTACAATACGTTTATAGGGATAAACCCTATTTTATTGAATTTAAAACATCGTATTTTAGGTAACTTTTATAGCCACATTTTTCCCAAGCCTTTAGTGCTCTCCAGCTGGCTTTTTACTAATTGGCTGTCACATTGTGTTACCTGAAACGCGTTTTAAAAACATTTGTCAGTGGGAAATACTGGTGAGTGAATCCCAGTTTAATCAAGAAACATTTTATTAATTAAAACAGTATTGAGAGCGATCACATTGTTTATGTCTACACAATTACTCATTCAGTACTGTCAATCCTGACTTGTGGGTCATATTACACATTGGCTAACTCGTCGTCCAATGGTAACGTACTGTCATCCCCGACTTACTACACGCAGTAGTATATTTTGTATACAAAACCCCAACATACCGGTAGTAATTGAAGAACTACAAAGACTCAATCACCGCTTAATTACATTGTAAAACAATTAAGGTTTTGTAAAACATTCCAAAAAGGTTAACAAAAAGAGGATAAACTCATATTGCTATCTTAGACGTCGCGTAAGGGTTTCCTGGGAATAATCTATAATTTATAAAAATGTACATTGGTTAGTATCATAACCCTTTGAAAATATTAATGATACCCTCCCCGAGACGGCATTCCAACAACTACGTCGGGCAGAACCACGACAGTTGTTACGGAACCCTAAATCAATCGGGCAGCGTATGTATTACGAAACTGGGGTTATAATACTTACAACGGGGCAGAACCTTGCTAATTAGGGGGATATAATACCCGCGTATTATCTTTGCTATCAGAATTTGAGATTGAGAATGAAAGGAATGAGCGACGGAAAACGAAAACCCGTTGCTTTCTTATATAGGTGTTGAACTTGGGTCTTACGCGGCCCGCGTAAAGGATAAGCAAGGCTTACGCGGCCTGCGTCAAATCTGGGTCAACGCGTAGCTTATCCGGGTCATCTACTAGGCTCGACACGATGATGACACGTGTCATCACCGGGCTGCGCCACACTTTGGGACATTCGCGGCCCGCGTTAACTTAAACGGGGTCTTACGCGGCCTGTCTTAACTTAAGAAAAATCAAAGGAATCCGGATCTAACCCTTATACCGCCCGCGTAAGGAGTGGGGTGGGTCTACGCGGCCCGCCTCAGCCCTAGATTTAAACTTTTATTTATTTTAAATACTATTTTATATATTTCGGGCTCGGTTTTCTTATATGGGGTGTATATAAAGACATATTGGGACATTTTAAGATATACTAGGGCGTCGGAAATATTATGAGGGTGTTGGTTTTACCGAGGGTTGTTACATTCTCCCCACCTTGTTTTAGAGCTCGTCCTCGAGATCTACTGGAACAAATGCGGATATTTCCGTTGCATTTCAGATTCAAGCTCCCATGTGTACTCAGGTCCTCTTTTGGAGTCCCACTTTACTTTGACTAGAACTAGTCTCTTATGCTTTAGATTCTTGAATTTCCTGTCTTCAATTTGTAGAGGCCTTTCTACAAACTTGAGTTGTTCATTTACCTCTATATCCTTAAGAGGTACTATCAGTGATTCATCAGCTAAGCACTTTTTTGAGATTAGATACATGAAATACATCATGTATTCCTGCCATTTCCTCTGGCAGTTGTACCTAATAGGCTACAGGTCCTATTCTCTTAATAATCTCAAAAGGTCCAATATACCTGGGACTTAGCTTTCCCCTTTTTATGAATCTTACTACTCCTTTCCAAGGAGAGACCTTTAATAATACTTTATCTCCTACCTGAAATTCCAATGGTTTGCGTCGGTTATCAGCATAACTCTTCTGTCGGTCACGTGCTGCTTTTAGTCGTTCCTTGACTTGAATGATTTTATCGGTTGTTTCTTGCACTATCTCAGGTCCAGATAGTTGCTTTTCCCCAATTTCTGCCCAACAGACTAGGGTTCGGCACTTACGTCCATAAAGTGCTTCGAAAGGTGCAGCATTGATACTTGTGTGATAACTGTTATTATAAGAAAATTCTATTAAAGGTAAGTGGTCATCCCAATTACCTCCGAAATCAATTAGACAAGCTCTAAGCATGTCCTCCATTGTCTGAATTGTCCTTTCACTTTGTCCATCCGTTTGAGGGTGATAAGTTGTGCTCAATTTTAACTTGGTTCCCATTGCCTTTTGGAACTTGACAAAAAATGAGAGGTAAATCGGCTATCTCTATCAGAAATAATTGATAAAGGAATGCCATGTAAAGAAACAATTTCATTTACATATAACTTAGCTAACTATTCCATACTGAAAGTTTCTTTCATTGGTAGGAAATGAGCTGACTTGGTTAGCCTATCTACAATCACCCAGATTGTTTCATTTCCTTTCTTAGTTTTGGGTAATTTAGTAACAAAATCCATTGTTATCAATTCCCATTTCCACACTGGCATTTCTAATTGTTGTAGAAATCCTGAGGGTTTCTGGTGTTCAGCTTTGACTTGTGAACAAGTTAAACATTTAGAAACATAGGCTGCTATGTCCTTTTTCATTCCTATCCACCAGAAATTTTTCCTTAAATCCTGGTACATTTTATCATTTCCTGGGTGCATCGTATATTTGGACTTATGGGCTTCTTCTAATATATGATGACGTAGGTTTCTTAATTTAGGTATCCACATTCTCTTTTCATGGAATCTCCAAATTCCATCTGTTCCTTGTTTTAATTCCTTAATCATACCTTTTAATTTTTCAGCATCATCCTTGATTACTGATTCTTGTGCTTCTCTTATCTGATCATTTAAATCTACTTGTAGATTTAATTTGAAAGAACGTACCCTTTTTGGCTTTTCATGATACTTTCGGCTTAAAGCATCTGCCACTACATTTGCTTTTCCTTCATGATACTGGATATCACATTCATAATCACTAAGCATCTCCATCCAGCATCTTTGTCTCATATTTAACTCCTTTTGTTTGAAAATATACCTTAAACTCTTATGATCAGTGAATATGGTAAACTTACTACCATAAAGGTAATGTCTCCAAATCTTAAGAGCAAAAATTATAGCTCCTAACTCTAGATCATGGGTTGAATAATTCTCTTCATGATTCTTAAGTTGTCTAGAGGCGTAAGCTATAACCTTGTGACGTTGCATCAATACACATCCATAACCTAATTTAGAAGCGTCACAATAGACTATAAAGTCTTCAGCTCCTTCTGGTAATGCTAGTATGGGTGTATGGGTTAATTTATGCTTAAGGATTCTAAATGCTTCTTCTTGTTTTAATCCCCATTCAAACTTAACAGATTTACAGGTTAGCTTAGTTAAGGGAATGGCTATTCTAGAAAAATCTTGAATAAATCTTCTATAATAACTGGCCAATCCTAAGAAACTTCTAACCTCGGTTGGTGACTCAGGGGTTTTCCATTTAGTAATCGCCTCGATTTTTGTTGGATCCACATGAATTCCTTCATGATTGACTAGGTGTCCAAGAAACTGTACCTGTTCTAACCAAAACTCGCATTTTGAAAATTTAGCGTAAAGCGTTTCCTTTCTTAATAAAATTAAAAGTGCGAGCAAATGCTTTGCATAATCTTCCTTATTCTTAGAGTAAATGAGAATATCATCTATGAAAACAATTATGAATTTATCCAAATATGGCTTACATATTCGATTCATCATGTCCATAAATGCAGCTAGGGCATTGGTTAAACCAAATGGCATGACAGTAAATTCATAATGGCCATACCTCGTTCTGAATGCGGTTTTAGGAATGTCCTCTTCCTGTACCTTTAACTGATGATATCCTGACCTTAAATCGATTTTAGAGAAAAATCGAGCTCCTTGTAGTTGATCAAACAGATCATCGATTCTCGGTAATGGGTACCGATTCTTAATCGTAACCTTGTTTAATTCACGATAGTCAATGCACATACGCATTGATCCGTCCTTCTTTTTAACAAATAGTATTGGCGCTCCCCATGGCGATGAGCTTGGCTGTATAAATCCTTTTTCTAACAATTCGTCTAATTGTTTCTTCGGTTCCTGCATTTCAGCGGGTGCCAAACGATAGGGTGCTTTGGCAATCGGTGATGTTCCTGGTATTAAATGAATTCTGAATTCGACTTCCCTATCTAGAGGTTGCCCTGGCAATTCTTCTGGAAATACATCTGAAAATTGAGATACTACTGGAATATCTTTTAAATCCTTTCCTTTAGTGTTAGTGATTATTGAAATCAAATACACTAATGATCCTTTTCTTATGTAACTTACAGTTTTCATCACAGAGATGAATTTTGTAGTTCTAGATGGTTTATCTCCTTTAATTGTGATTGTTTTACCTTTTGGTGAATTTACTTGAATTGACTTTTGATCACATAAAATATTGGCTTTATTGGCTATTAACCAATCCATTCCTGAAACAACATCAAATCCTACCAGATTCATGGGATAAAGGTTTGCAATAAATTTCTGATTTAAAATTTCTATTCTCGCTCCCTGCAAGATCTCAGAAATTCTAACGGTTTCTCCATTAGCTATCTCTACTAAGCATTCTGGTGGTAGTTTAGTTAATGATTGATTTAGAACTTTGCAAAATGATGTATTAATAAAACTTTGGTTTGCACCAGAGTCAAATAATACTTTAGCAAAAATATCATTAACTAAAAACGTACCAGCGATGACATCTGGAATCATTTTGGCTTCATCTGCAGTTAGAACAAATGCTCTAGCATTTTGAGTATTCTTGTTGTTTGTAGCTGGAGCTAATTTTGGACAATTAAGCTTGATATGACCTTGTTCTCCGTAGTTGTAACATATCCTGTTGTTACCTTTCTTCCTGCAGTTTTCTTCTTTGTGTCCCGATATTTTACAAAAGTCACAGTATATGGAGCATTTTCCTGAATGCTTTCTTTTGCAATTTCTACAGTAGGGTGTAGAGGTAGAACCTATATTTTTCCCACGATTAAAATTTCCAGAATGAAATTCTTGTGTGAGCTTCTGGGTTAGGTTCCTTCTTTGATCTTCTTCTCGGGTACGGACTAATTAATCTGTCAAGGTATTTGCTAGTTCTATAGCTTCTTCTATGGTTTGAGGTCTAGCTGCCTTGACTACGTCGCTTTCCGCTGTGGTGCACGATTGATTTCTTCTAGAAGATTACTGCTGTAATCTGGTGTGACTCTTTATCGTGTGGTATCAGTTAAGAAAATAATATCCAAGTCTGGATATTATTAAGCGGAAGTGTTTGACTTAGGATTTTCATCCTTTATGAAAGCGCAAGGATTTAGGATTTCCTTTTGGCGCGCGAGTGTTGTCTGCTATCTGTCTCTTAAGCCTTTCTTTTGTAAAACCAATGCGCGGCCGCGCAAGGTAAAAAGGGCTGATGGACGAGGTTGTGGTATGGTCCCAAGTACTTAATATGAGGTTTTTGGGACCTTACCCCTTCAAGTCCCCCCCAATCTAGTGCTGCTCTTATGCAAGTAAGTGGAGCACTGGACTTATGAGAGGGAAATGTTTTTTGGTGCGAAAATGGGGAATCTTCTGGGAGAAGATTTTTTTTGCTTATTATAAAGATTTTGAAAATCTTTGACTTTAAATGGGGCTGGTACAGTAAGGACTGAGTGACAGGCTGTCACTGTCAGTTGTCTCTTATAGTCCGTGTTTTGCACGCGCGCGTGAACTCGCGTTTGTGTTGATTTTCACTCGCTCATGTCGCTTGGGTAACTGTGATATCAGAAAAAGGTGCTATGGCAGTTACCGATGCTCTTTATTGCGATGAGTATATAAGTTTGTTTGAGTTGCCCCTTTCTATTAATCATTGCTTTGTTGAAAACTTTTCTCCTTCCTTTCGTCATTATCCGAGAAATTTGTCATTTCTTCCCCTTATGTCAACCGGAGAACACCAAGAAGACTTATCCGAAGAAATGTCTGCTGAACTTCCACCGTTAAAGTGGCCCAGAGCAACTTTTGATGGTTTGGTTCGGAATCTTAAATTCCCGGAGAACTGGGGTGCCCTGTATCCTCAGGAGGGTCATACAGCAGCAGATGCTCCGGCTGGGTATATCACCCTTTTTTGGGATTTTTTCTGTGAAGGCACCTTTCGCTTGCCTGCAACAAAATTTTTTCTTGAAATCCTTGAGTATTATAAGTTGCATATCTCCCAACTGCACCCTATTGGCATGGTTAGGGTTCGACATTTTAAGTTTGTGTGCCGGTCGATGCATATTGAGCCGACAGTCCTTCGATTTAGGGTTTTTCACCAAATGCACTGTACCCAAGGGTTTTACTCGTTCGTCCAAAGGTCGTCTGTGAAGAAGATTTTACAGCATCCTCCAAAATCTTTCCATGACTGGAAACAAAAATTCTTTTTCATCAAGGCAGGGGTGATTCCGATGAGGATGGTTCTAAGGGGAAAAGAAGACGTCCCTACTGAAACGCTTCGGACCCCTGTTGACGAGAATTGGTATCAAGACCTGAAGAAAATTCCCAACATTGCCTTGCCGGAGAAAGCCCTTGTCAGTGCTAGTATGAGTTTGAATTGGAAAATGGACCGTGACGACAAGCCGGTGTATACGGAGGAAGGTCATGGTAAGATTGGGGTTTTCCCCCTTTTTGCTTTTTCTCCCACTTCTTTTTTTTTTTTTTTTTTTTTTTGAATATGCTTTTCTTCTTCTGCAGTTATTTCATTGTATGTTGTAGCATACAAGAGAGAAGGCAGAAAAATGGGTACCATTAAGAAAAAACCTGATGAAGAGCTTTGGTACCATCGAATTGTGAGAAATTTTGTTCTTCCGCGGGATGCGGATCTGTCTGTTCAGCCTGCTGCTGGCGCTGGTAAGCTATGTGCTTTTTGGTTTACTGTTTGCTCTCTCTCCTTTTTTTACGCTTCTGAGTAAATTATTTTTGCGCCTTTGTAGGTGAGTTGTCGAACTTGGGCATAGGCCCTGAGAAGAAGAAACGCGCGACGACCAGTAATGTTGCGCTTAAAAAGGGCGATGCTGAAAAAACTCACACTTCCAAAGTTAAAAATGTTGGAGGAGAGAAGAAAGGTATGTGCCGTTCCTTTGACTCCTGGTGTGATTATGTGGTGGTTTCTGACTCTTTGGAGGGTCTTATACCTGCAGTTACTGTTAGGAGGCCAAAGCCTGAACCGAGAGATACTGCTGATATCCCTTCATCCAACCCAAATGATCCCATTGACTTGGAATCTAGTCCTGAACACTTGGTGCGGAAGAAGGCGGGTAAGAGGAAGCAGACTGATGCTGATGTTGAGGGTCAGCCCTCAAAGAAGATCCAAAGGAAGAAAATTACCAAGAAAGGCAATCTAGATGCTTTTATTTCTGAGTCTGTTCCTGGTAAGCGTTGCCTTTGCTTCTTTTCCTTATGCGCATTGAATATTTACTGACTTTGTTGTTTTGCAGAAGTCCCTGTTTCTCCTATTCCCACAGAGCCGCAACCTGTGGTTAACGAAGGACTCCCACCCTCTCCTCCGCGTGCTTCCGCCGCTGATCAGTTAGAGACTACGGAGATTCCTGATGGTGGTGTAGAAAAGACTGTTGAGGCCGACAAGCCTGTTGAAGTTGCTGCGGAAGTTGAAAAGGTTGTAAGCCCAGCGGTGATGGATGATGCTGGTAACACCTCAACTTCTGAACCTGCTGCCCGTGATAAGGAGAAAATCACGGAAGAAATTCCTGTTATAGCTTCTCCTTCCAAGGTTTCTGGTTCTATGCCTGAGAAAGTTTCTGCTGAAGATCAGGGTTCATTTTCTGATGCAGGCAAAAGTTCTCCAATCCACCTAGAGGAAACCTTGGGGGATTATTATTACAGGACTTATTCGGAGAGAGATGCTTCCGAGCTTCATGCCCCTGTTTGGAATTTAAAGAAAGGTGATACTTTCTTGGACTGGCGCGTGTGCCAATATTGGCTACAGGGGATATTTCCGCCTGGGGAGATCAAGTTTCAAGAAAGCCGGTCTTACGAGCAAACTTATCATGCTTATCTTGAGGAAACTGCTTCTCATGCATCGACCACTCATCGTATAGTGTGCGAATGGCACAACATGCACAAGGAGTGGGATGCTTTTCAGGTGTCGAAGAAGAAATTTGCTGCGGATGAAAACCGGGTTGCCCAGTTGAAAGCTAAATTGGAAGCTGATCAAGCTAAGTTTGAGGCTGATCGTAAGACTGAAGAATGGTCCGTTTCATGTTGGAAGAGGAAAGCGGAAGCCGAAGCTGCCCTCCTTTCCGAAGAGCGCAAAAACTGGAAGAGAATTTGCGAAAAAGATAATGCTGAGAAGGTAAATCTCCGCAATGTCATCAATAATCTCAAGGCTGAGATTGAAAAATTGAAGAAACATGATGCGGAGGTAGAAAAGTTAAAAAAGGAAAAAGCTGATGCAGAAGCTGCGCTAGAAGAAGCGCATTCTCATAGGGAGCGCAGTGAGCAACGAAAGGTACAAGCTTGCGCCACTCTTGCTCTTAGAGATAGAGAGTTAGAGGAACTTACTGCTTTGCTTTCTGACCAGGAACAACTTAAAAAGGATCTGGAATTTGCGCATTCTGAAAAGGCTGAAACTTCTCGCCGTTTGACTGAAACCGAAGAAAAAATGGAAAATTCAGAAACGGCGCGGGCCACAGCGGAAAGCGAGATTGATCCTTTAAAGAGTGATATGGCGTGGTTGAAAGATCGTGGAATTTCCTGTGTAAGTTGCCTCTTATTTTTTTGTTGCGAGAATGTTTCTGTGTCTTCTTGTTATTTACCCTTTCTTATTTTCATAGGTTGCTGAATCAGTGTTGAATTCTTAAGAATTGGACAGAACCGTTGTGCGTTTAGTTGTTGCTGCGCGAAAGGACGGGTATGCCCAAGGATACGCTGAGTGTTCTCAGCATGTGAATAGCGCTTTGAAGGTTGATTGGGACACTAGTAGGTCCGCAACTTACGGCGTTAACACTGGTGCTAAGCTTACAGCTTTGAAGACAGAATTCAACAACCTGCAGCTTCCTGTTATGGATCTTATAAATGTTGCGCTGCAATCTGATGATCACGTGGCACAACTAAAGGAAATCTTTCCGGATGAAGGTGAAGATTTAGTGTAGTTTCCTTTGAAATTGTATTGAACAATTTTCTGTAATATTTGGGGTGTGTATCCCTTTCTTTGTTGGTGCGCTGTTGCGCAAGTAACTAAAACACTGCCGTGTTTGATAGTTTCTAAGGCGTATTTGTACGCCGAGAATAGTATGTCGTGTTTTTTAGTGTACAATATTTTGCATGAATACAATTACTTTTATTGAGTAAGGCGAATGAAGTTGGTATAAAGCTTCATGTGTGAACTTATGGTCGTTTGTGACGTAATCACTGACCGTTCATGAGGCTTTGTTTTGTAGTTACCATAATGTTTTTGCGCTTACTAAAAGAAATTGCATGCACTTTGTAAGAAAAACACAAGAATAATAGAAACTTTGCTGTTTATTTCTGGATAGGGCACAGGGGCCATTACAAAGTTTTTAATAAATATATGAGACTAAACTTACTCTACTCTTCCGCCTTGTCTTAATAGATCGTATCTTTCTGCGCGGAGACCATAGAGTTTCTTCTTAGTTTTTCGCCCTTTTGCTCGGGCCTTCCTCGCCTCGAGTTATCTGCTTTATTTCCTTGCGCACGTTTTGTAGCAGATGTGTGAGTTCGCCGCTTTTCAGGGCTTTCTCAATCTCTGTGCGCAGGGAAATGCAGTTGTTAGTGGTATGACCACTGTCTTTGTGATATTCGCAATATTGGGCTGGATCTTGTCCACGCTTGTTTTTCATGGGGATTGGTGGTTTGAACTGATAATCTTCAGTGCTCAAAACTTCTGCGGGGGTTTTAGTTAAGGGAGTCCATTGCCTCTCCCTGTTCTCTTGTTTGAGTTCCCTTTGCGCGGCAAGTTTATTGATCGTTGACCGAGCATCTTCAGATGAATGGTTTCCCGAGCCAGAGTTGCGCCATCCCTTTTTGAATTTCCTTCCACCATTCGAGCCTAAGTCGGAGGGTCTGTTGTGTGGTGGCGGCGGCCTATTAGTGGTAAGGTTCTTTTCTATTTGTGCATAAACCTTAGCGGCTGCCATCACTTTCTCCCAACTCTTCGGGAGGCCTTCCGTCCCAGACAGGACCTTGATCATATCATCGCATCTGACCGCGTATTTGAACTGTGCGCGGATCAGTTGCTCGTGGACTCCCCCGAACTCCAGCACTTCTTTATTGTATCGGGTGATAAAGTCCTCCAGACTTTCGTCGTCATGACGCCAAATGTTCATCACATCTGACGTGTCTCGGACGGATCGTCGCTGTTGACTGAAATGAGTCAGAAATTTCTTGTCCAGGTCTTTCCATGATGTGATGTTTCCAATGGGTAAGTTATCGAACCAGATTCTTGCAGCGCCAGTAAGGGTCTGTACGAAAATATAGCACCATAATGGTAGAGTCCAGCCACCTACTAGACCTGCGCTTGAAAAAACCCTCAAGTGATCATCGGGGTCTGTCAGCCCATTAAATTTACCCACGTTGGATGGTAGTTTAGCTTTCTCAAGCGGAGCCAAAGCTATTTCCATGATGAATTTTGAATTTTCCGCTGATTCCGCAGGGCGGTAAATCAAATTGTAATTGTGCTCAGCCTCAGGGTTGTAAACCGCACGAGGTCTGCACTTGTTGTAGTTGGGTTGCAATCGGTTAAACACGCTGGTACTTTCACCCACACGGTAAGTTGGATCAGATTCATCGGTGTGAGTATTCCGTTGAGGACCCAACCTAGTGTGAACTGATTGTCTTCGGTGAGGGTGTGATTCATCTCGATATTCTCTCTGATGACTTCCTGATTGGGTGTACTCATATCTTGATGTAGATTTAGAGTAAACTTCTGTGTTTTCGTAAGATGGATCCTCGCGTTGAGAAGTGTTAGCATGAGATCCTGGTCTCCGTGATTGAGTTAAGGGAGCAGTCTGTGCACACAGTTGTGTGTATACTGCATTTAGTGCCCCTTGAGACCTGACGTACCAGGAAATTGGAGTTTCTCCTGGGGGTAAAATTGAGTGCACAGGGTTCTCTGGTAGCACTCCTGGAGTGACAGGCTCGTTCACTCGATTGGATTGAACCTCGTTGTCATCCGAGGTGTCCTCTAGAATTCCTTCAACTTGAAAGTTGTTTCCGACATTCGGCCGATGTGACAACTGTGTTCTGTAATCGATGTACGATGTAAAACAATGATGTTTATTAATAAAATGATGTGCTTTGGTGTTATTATATGTTTTTGATGTTATTATGTGTGCAATTATGTTTGGTGATTTTGCAATTCGATTCGATTCCAATTACAAGCTTTAAATCGCGTTCTGGAAGGTTATACGCAAACTGGTGCGTAAACGCAGTCAGTATAATGCGAAAAACACTCCGAAATAGTGACATAGGCTTAACATACCTTAAATAACCTCCACATAACTTAGAAATAAGTTTTGAATGGTTTGGTGTGTCGAAATCAACTTTGTTCGATCGCAGGGACTATTTGTGTCAAACTGCGAAACTATTCCGATTTGAACTGTAACGAACATTCCGGAACATGACCATAAGTTAAACATACCCTAAATAACCTTTACATAGCTTAGAAATAGGCTTTGAGGGGTTCGGTATGCTAGAATAAACTTTATGGTTATTCAGGGACTAAAAGCGTCAAAAAGTGCACAAGTTTGCACTCTCACGCATATCTTACGTTCTGAATACATCCGGACATCCAAAAATTTATGTAAGCATTAAAATATTTTATTTTAGTGTTTGGCATGATAAAATTCCATTCGTCGCTTAATTTGGATCGTTTTTGCGTTCGTTACGACTTCCGTCGTAATTAACCGAACAACGCAACCGTACGGCCAAACGAACCGACATCTGGGATATTTTTGAGCACATTTTAAGCTCCCTGTACTTTAACTTCATTTTAGAGCTTTGAAATGAGGTTAACGGGGCTTAAACGTGTCAAAACTGCACTGAAAACCAAGTTTGGAGCTGCAGGGACCAAAACTGTCATTTCAGCAAAGTTAATGGCTTACGGACTGTAAGCCCTCACCCTTACAGTCCGTAAGGACCTCCCAGCTCCTCAGAAACTTCTAAACCAGCTGTTAACAGCTGTTACCCACTCCTAATCTCATTCCACATGTTGATACCTGATCATGGGAGGGCATTTTTGGTGTACCATGGTTACCAACAAGTGTATGGATGAGATTGAATCACGTTATTCGAGAAACGATCCTAACGGTTGTCCATTTACTATAAATACCCAACCCATTTCCTTACAAAACCCACAAATCTGATCTAAGAATGCTCTAAGTTGAAGCCATTGCTTCATACCTGAGCTACTTGGATCAAGATTAGCTTGCGGGGACCCTTTGTAAGTGTTCCTTCGTTCTTTTATTGCTTTTCGAGTCCGAAAGTCAAACTATGTTTGACTTTCTATGTTGACCAGTTTATGGTCAACACGAAGTTCGGTTGAACTTCATAACGTGAGTGTAATCACGATGGTTATAGTCCCTTGTGACTATACCTACTGATTACCACGTTATCTAGGCTCAGGGACGAGTC
>JARYGA010058642.1:0-22956 GCA_030545235.1 Helianthus tuberosus | reverse complement strand
CAGAGGAACCTGATTTGTATGATTTCAACTTTGATTTTGAATCTACACCCTCACAACCAGGCAGCTCGAGTGGTGTTAGAGTTGAAGCATGAAGTTCTAGTGGAACAGGATATACTGAGCATGATGAAGCAGCATTCCATTATGCAACCAAGAAAAGACAAGTTATCGAACAAAGTGACAGCGACTGTGATGAAGATGCAAACGTCGTAAGATTGAAAAGACGAGTGGTTGTATTGGAACAGGATGCAGAATTAAAGAATGCTCAGATTTCATCGCTTCAGCAACATTCCGCCCTGAAAGAAGCACAGATCTCATGTCTTCAAGCCCAAATCTCTAGCAGAGATCAAACAATAGATCAATTGCAAGGTGATGTGGGAATGTTGATGTCTGTTGTATACAATCTGAAGGCGAAGCTAGAGAAAAAAGTTTGGAAATGAGTTTGTTGATAAGGAAGATGAACAATTTCATGTTGGCCTCCCTGAACAAACTCCAGAGGAGAGAGCAGCAGCTCATGCAGCAGCTGAAGTCGAAGGTGAAGCCGCTTTGAATGCATATCTTGCTGCAGAGCCAAGAAAGAGAAGCAGCAAGCCAAAGAAAAGGAAACAGAGCAACAAACAGTTGTTGGTGATGAAAAAACAGGATCTGAACCCTCTTGATGAAAACTTTCAGTTAAAGGATCCAACAAAAAGGCGTGACAGACTTGTGATGGAATTGGGGTCTTCACATTATGATGAAGTGGGAAACAAATCTGAAGTCGCTTGCTGGAGGTTCGAACATGACAAAGACATGTGGTTGATCACACGTAAGAGCAGTCATCGAGAATATTATGCAAAGGAAGCTCAATTCGAGTCATGGACAAAGATTGATTTGAAGAGCCTTTTGCGTGCCCCATACTACGATCCAGAGCCGAATCAAAGAGGTAGAGGTTGGGCATTCCACTCAAGACTCGAGAAGGAAGTAAAGACTAACTTTGCAACAATGAAGACAGCTGAGCCCAAAGTTAGGAGAAATCCTAGAGTTCGTGACCCTCATACTAAACGTACTATCAAGTCTGTGATCTGGCCCGTAAATGACAAAGAGAAGATCATTCCAATTGTTAAGAAGTTCGAAAAGGGAATTCTTAAGAGTTTTAAGTTCTGGCCTTATGATCCAAGAATGGCCAAAGCTGTTATTGTTACTGAAGAACAATCTATCAGGATTCCTAACTCTTATGATCTGATGAGCTTTCATGAGGAAGACATTCTGATTCTCACCAATCATCAAATCCGCACGAATGAAAAGTATGAAGAATGTGCGAAGGCTTGGACAAGCGCTGCTGCCAACATACTGAATCATCATCTCTTTGCTCCTGATCCAGAGACTGAACAAGGCGGACCACAAGTTTGATGTAGCTACTAATCCAGTAAACCTAGGGGGAGATTGTTAGACCCTTAATAGGTTTATGGATTTGTAGCAAAGTGGATTAGTTGGCTTTGTGGGAAAATGTTTTGTAGAATGGGCTATTTTGGGTAAATGGGCCTAGGGTTTAGGGAACCTCCTCCCTAAACACTTACTATAAATAGAAATGTTATGTATTAGGTCAAGTTGTTGGTGACATTAGCAAATCTTGTATTAGACAATTCAATCATTGTATGCAAGACATCATCAATCAATTAAAGAACTTTCTATTTCAACTCCTTTCTTATACCGATTACTCGTTTGTGTGATTCTGCCACCATTCGAGTTTGTGTGATATCGTTGTGATCTCGTTATGGGACTTACAAATTCTTACCTAGTCTAAGTTCATTCGGAAGCTTATACAAGTTCATCTGGGGTTTCAATCATTCAGATAAAAGAAGAAAAGCTTTGGTTTTAAAGAGTTCATTTGGAATATTTTGCCATCCGGGTGAAATCTTTTAACGGTTCAACTAGAAGTCCTTCATATTATCGAAAATTTTCATAGTTCATTAGTTACACATGATAAGTGGTTTAATTGTTTGATTTAAAAACTTTTTCTAAATCATTTATTTTGACTGTTTACAGGTGATAAAATCAAGGTGCGACAATCAAGACGTGAATCGAAGATGTCAAGCATGGACGAAGAGTTTTACAATACCTTTTACAATGCTTTCACAACCGAAACAACAACTGAAGCAATACCCGGAACAAAATCAATTTCAAAGGTTATTTCAGAGAGTTTAAATCATGATAATGTTTACAGAAATCATCAAAAGCCACCGAAACTAATGAATATTGAAGATTATCACTAGTGGAGTACAAGATTTGAAAATTGGGAGAAAGCGTATGCATATGATAATTGGATCATATTAACATTTGGATATGAAAAATCATGAAATGATCAAAATGTATTACTAACAATTAAACAATTTTCAGAAACTGATAAAAAGGACCACTCTAACGAACTAAAAATTGTAACATTGTTACAACAATCTGTTAGAGAGGATATTTTGTTTTTACTTCAACATGGTGAAACTTCCAAATCGATGCGGGAAGCATTGAAGCTGAAAGCCGAAGGTGGTAAAGATATCAAGAAAAACAAAATTTCTCTATTGAAAAAGGAATTCGATCTGTTCGGATGTATGAAAGGAGAAACTGTTCGACAAATGATTGAAAGATTTTGTCATCTGAAGATCGAGTTATAGAGGTTTGGAATCCACAAAGACAGAGAAGAGATTGTTGACAAACTTGTCGAGGCGTTACCGCAAGTTGATGATTGGAAAACGTTTGTGATTGTTCTAAAGAATGATGCTAAGTTTGATGAAATAACGTTGGATGCTTTGATCGAGAAACTAGAAGGACATGATCTAGAGTTACAAAAAAATGTCTAGTTCCAGTTACCAGCAGAATGTTGATCTGTACAACCGACGAAGTATGCTGCTGAATAACCAGTCACCAAAGGTGGGTACAATGTTTAGTACTGATAATGCTGGTGATTCATCAAAGAACAAGTCTCCAAGTTATGATTCGGGATATCACTCATCATCTTCATCATCCAAATCCAATCAGAGTCAAAACTAGAAAGATTCTCCAAATCTAAACACTGATTTCGCTAAACAACACATGAGCTTCTTAGCCTCCGTTCTGGAATCTTATGAAGGTTTAATCGTAGGAAAGATCGGCAATCCGAATATGACAAAGGAGGATTACGATCAAGTAGATCTAGAAGTAATGGAGCTTATGGATATCAGGTGGTGTATGGCTAGCATTATTAGAAGAGCTCAACGGTTCATGGAGATTACTAGGAGAAAGCATCTGGAAGGTCCCGATATGAAGCTTGGATTCGACAAAGCAAAAGTCACTTGCTTCAAGTGCAAACAAAAGGGGCACTTCAGAAGAGAATGTACCAACAACAAAGCTGATGATAGCGTGAATCCTTTTCATGAGGATTACTACAAAAAGGCTATCTATCATCACAACAATGAGCAACCATCAAGAATAAATCAGAAGCAGATTGAAGAAGGACCATCAAAAGAGATAAAACATGCTGCTCATGTTCCAATTCATGATGATGAAGGTTTTAACTGGGAAAAATATATTAAAGATGAGAAAGCAGGGAAAAGGCTTTAGTAGCTATGTTTGAAGAGAGTCGAGAAGAACGTCATGCGTGAATGTATTTGAGTGAAGCAGGCAAGGCTTTTACAGAAGCACGGCATGCAAACAGATGGAGTGTAGAGAAAGAATGCTTTGTTGATCCGAACGGAAACCCAACAGTTGATCCTGACAAGGTAGACATTGAAGCATTAGTTGCTGCAATTCCAACTGTAGGCGTTTGGTGTAGAGGTCTCGAAGAGATTCCGAGATACAGAGAAAAGGTAGAAGAAGGCATAAGGAAGGTGATATATGCCAGCCTAGAGAGAAGAAGAAGACGGTAGAAGAAATTGTTGATGAGAGTAAGAAGATGGTGGATGAGGTGAAAAAAGCTGATGAGAAAGCTGAGGAAGCTGTTGTTGAGGAACAGCAAGTGCTGGAGGAAGATCAGATTCAAGAGATGAAAGAAGCCACAGTGTCAAACACTGAGGTAATAACTCAAACTGAATCTTCTGAAATATTAAATAACACTGATCATAAAATTGCTGAACAGTGCAAGAAATGCATGGAAACGTGGAGTGCTTGTACTGAAGATGATAACCATCTGTCACACCCCAACCGATGGCGGAACCATCGGGGCGCGGCACTGAGCGAAACAGATTGTCCAGAAGTTTCCATAACAACTATCATCACCATTTAAGTAAACATTACGTCCCATACCGTAACATAAATAGTCAAACAAGTTATTACAGGCAACATCAAAACAAATATTCTGTTCCGACAACTCAGATTTAAATAAGTAGAAATTGTTTATCTGCTTCTAGAGACCCCTAATAAGTTATCTACAGACAACTATTTGTTGGGCTCTAAAGCTTTATTCTAGCTTCCATTTCCTACCACATATGCGTCCTAAGCACCTGTCACATACGTTAAAATAATGTCAATACATAAAATGTAAAGGTGAGCATACAAGTTTGATAATAGCATATAGAGTTCGAATTCGTTTACGCATAACCAGCACGTACACATAGTGAAATGAAGCACGTTAGTTATCGACACAGATCCATCGATACCAATGACTGCGGGTTGACTGCCCGAGGCAGTTCGCAATACACGATTACCACTGTAATCCATGCAAGTATAAGATCCTTAACAACCCCCGTGTGAACGGGTGCTGAGTCCAAACTATAGTACTATCGTTGCTAAGGCAGGTAGACAGCATTCCATGTGTAAACATAACAAACAAGCATTCATAAGTCACGTATAACATGCATTAATGGTTGAGCGTTAAAATAGCTTGAGTAGTGTGATAGATGTAGTTTGAGTAGTTGTAACGTATGTAACACCCAAAAGTGCTTAAATAAAAAAGGGTTCGAGTATACTCACAGCGATAGTGGATTGAAGGGAGCGCTTTACAGCGAGTACGATTAGCCTGAATAGATTCGATAACGTAACGATAAGTGACGCGCAAAACAGTACAGGTGAGAGTGGGCTGAATGACTGACCGTGCGGATCAGTCATCCGTGAGTAGGGGTCATCCGTGCGCATGACCTATCCGTGCGGGTAGTGATACGTACGGATGGCAATGCGTGCGGATGGTGATCCGTTTCGGATAAGCTGTTCGTGCGTACGAGCTGTCCGTGCGCACGAGCTGTCCGTGCGGACAAGTTGCTTGTGTGGATGAATGTTCAAGTGGATTGTTTCTTCCTAAGATGTGTTTGTGTATGATGGCTTGTGCTTTGAAGTTTTCGTTGTAGCATTTTGAAAACACCAAAGTGTTTCTACCTTTCAAGCCGGCCGCGCGGACGGCGATCCGTGCGTATGGTAGTCCGTGCGGACAGACCGTGCGCGCGGGCAGAGGCAATCCGTCCGGATAGTCTGTCCGTGCGTACGTCTTGGCCGTGCGGATGAAAATTGTTTGGTTTTCGTTTTAAGGCCTTAGTATCTCATGATCCGAAGAGTAATCCATTCAGAGGTTGTCCGTCCGGATTGCTCGTTCGTCGATACTCAAACCTTGTTTGGAAAGTGGGTCCCAAGGGTAGTCCGTGCGGATCACCACCCGTGCGTATGACCTGTACGTGTGTATGGCTCGTACGCGCGTACGACTAGTCCGTGCGGACAGCTAATCCGTGCGGATAGCCTGTCCGTGCGGACAACGAGTCTGGTTGTTCCGTTCGTCTACACTTGGTTTCTGTTGTCGTTTATCGAGACGTTCTGATCACGCAGCAACCACTTAGAGTTGTGTTCCCACCCGCGTGACTAGACCGGCCAGGAACCACCCTAACTCAGCCTGTCGGCGACTCGGAACAGCTCTCCCGGTTACCTCGAAATCAGTTGTCTACGGGTAGAATTCCGGATCTGGAACTAGGGCATTACTATTGATGAGTAAAACACAAGGACTGATCGGATTTGTACCGGTTCCAAGGGTAGAAGTGGGAAAGAACTTTGGTTTATTTCTTTCAACTCTTTTATCCTTAGAAAAGTTTAGATCTAGGTGAAATTATTGTAAAAACTTGTAGAAATCGTTTAGATCTGAGTTATTCTAGGTGGAATGAGGTCAAGCTTGAAGTTCTTATGAACTTCATGATGACGTCACTAGAGAATACCTCATATCCGGATGATTTCTTGGTTAAAATCGAAGATCCGAAAGATAGAAGTGTGTAGAATTGTGTAGAGATCAAAGATGTACAAGAATTAGTGCAAGATCTTACCTGGATTGGAAGAAATCTGAGAAAAAGGCGAAGAATGCGTATGGTTCGGACGTCACTTGCCAAAAGTGGAAAAAGTGGAGAGTGACCCGTGTATTTATAGGATGCCAAAAGAGGAAAGGATGGGTCGTGCGCATGGCACGCACCCGGGTAGGTTACCCGCGCGGACTGGCCATCCGTGCGGACTGGCAATCCGTGCGGACTGGCCATCCGTGCGGATTGGCCATCCGTGCGGATGCCGCCTCCCTTGGTGGATTCGGCGCGATGTTGATTCGGTTTCGGCTTATGAGCGATTCGATAGGGTTCCTAGTCAAATTACTTTCAGTCCCAACTACTTCTTATATGGTTCGATTCGGGGTTCGGGTTCGTTCGTATTCGGGTTAGACTTCGAGTTCGATTGAGTTCGCTTGATTATCTCAACATGTATAATATAAATAAGACATGCACAAGTAACACGTAAGGCACACACACACGTATAACGGCAAGTAAAAGTACACAGTTCGAGTTACGATTTTTGATGTCGATTCGATTTTGCATAGCTTGATTAACTTTATCGCATTGTTACTTCCTATCGTTCACAGTCGTAGGTCGATCGAAATACGGCTAGAGTGATTCGATTATTGCAATGTACGACAATTACTCCACAAATCTAAATATCATACGAACAATTCTATGAGTCGAGTTGCGCGAAATCGGTCGTTGACTTTGACCTTGACTTTGACTTTCGCTCGTGAAAACACGGGGTGTTACAGCCTCCCCTTGTTTAGGAAATTTCGTCCCGAAATTAAGCTGGATGCTGTAACTAGTTCGTGAATCACGTGTGAGAGTCCCTTGTTTGGATATGATGTGCGAATATACATGATTTAAAAGCCTATAAAGTTTTAGATTTCAATTCGAAGTCGTTTTAGAGAAATCTTTTTTTTTCCAATTTTTTTTTTTTTAATTTTTCGTGTTCAAAATCTTGATCGTTGTAGGTTCTGGTTTGAATTCGTGAACGTGCGGAATCTGTTGAACGTGCGTGACTGAACACAGTCCCAACGGAGTCAAACCAACCCTACAATGGTATCTGAGCAGGTGCTCGATTGCGAGGATCAAACATGCTCAGATTTGAACAATTTCTTCATCTTTCATTCTTGTCACTTTGTTAGGTCCGGAATCGTCTCCGTTTCGATTGCGAATCGACCGTTCGAAGTGTGGAATCCTTCGACGATCGTGATCGAACACACGAACGTAATATAATTGTGATTCTATTGAAGATATGATAGTGTACAGAACCTTGAATCACGAACACAAGCTTTCTCTCTCTAGAACCTTTCTTTAGAACTTAACACTTTTATTTATAGGCAAGGACTATAGGGATTTCTCCTTATTTACATATATGCCACCTTGCCTTTCTTAGCTGGACGTTACTCCTTCGTTAAACAGCTGTGGATACTTTGCCTTCATATCGCTTTCGAGTTCCCAGGTGAACTCCGCGCCTTGTTTGCCTTCCCACCGGACTTTCACAATAGGAATGCGTGAGCGCCTGAGTTCTTTGGTTTGGCGATCCATGATTTCGACAGGCTTTTCCACGAAGTGTAATGTTTCGTTCACTCGTAAATCATCTAGGGGAACATGTAAGTCCGGTTCGTAGATGGTCTTTCGGAGGTTCGACACGTGGAAGATCGGATGGACATTGTTAAGTTCTTCCGGTAATTCGAGTCTGTAGGCGACTTTTCCGATCCTTTCCAGAATCTTAAAAGGTCCCACATATCGAGGCGCAAGTTTCCCCTTTTTGCCGAATCGGACTACACCCTTCCAAGGTGATACCTTTAGGAGTACGTAGTCACCAACGCCATACTCACGGTGTTTGCGCTTTTTATCGGCGAGAAGCTTCTGTCTATCTCGAGCCTTCGCTAGATTGTCCCGAATTTGGAAAATTTTGTCTGTCGTTTCTTGTAGCAGCTCCGGGCCGGTTAGTTGCGAGTGACCGACCTCGTGCCACACAATAGGCGATCGACATCTTCTTCTGTATAAGGCCTCGAAAGGTGCCATCTGTATACTAGCCTGATAGCTGTTATTGTATGAGAATTCGACTAACGGGAGGTGTCTATCCCAATTACCTCCGAAATCTAGTACACACGAACGGAGCATGTCTTCAAGAGTACGAATTGTTCTTTCGGTCTGACCGTCGGTTTGTGGGTGGAACGCAGTACTTAGATTAAGCGTTGTACCGAGTGCCGTTTGGAAAGTTCCCCACAATCGTGAAGTGAACCGAGCATCGCGATCAGAGATGATGTCACGAGGCGTCCCATGTCGACAGATGATCTCGTCGGTGTAGATTCGGGCTAATCGTTCCACCTTGTAGTCTTCTCGTATTGGGAGAAAGTGAGCTGATTTCGTCAAACGGTCAATTACAACCCAAATGCTGTCATGACCTGATGACGTGGTTGGAAGCTTGGTTACGAAATCCATAGCTATGCTCTCCCACTTCCACATGGGAATTGGAGGTTGTTCGAGCAAGCCAGAGGGTCGTTGATGTTCAGCCTTGACTCTAGCACAGGTTAGGCATCTTCCGACGTAAAGGGCGATATCTCGTTTCATACCCGGCCACCAGTACCTGTATCGAAGGTCGTGGTACATTTTGTCGGCACCAGGATGAATGGAGTATCGGGACTTGTGGGCTTCATCCATGATAATCTGTCGCAGGTTTGTTCGTTTGGGGATCCAGATTTTGTCTAAGAAGTGGAATATCCCGTTCGCTTTGCTCACAAGCTGGGCTCCATCGTGGTAGATTCTTTCTTTCTTCAAAGTGCGCTCGTTGAAACATGCATGCTGGGCGTCGCGAATAAGAGCTTCTAGATTGTGCTGGGCTTGAACATTACGAGTGCTAAGCAAATAGCTCCGTCTGCTAAGTGCGTCGGCAACAACATTTGCTTTGCCTGGATGATAACGAATCTCACAGTCGTAATCGTTGAGAAGTTCTACCCATCGGCGTTGACGCATATTCAGTTCCCTCTGATTAAAGATATGTTGTAGGCTCTTATGATCGGTGAAGATCGTACACTTGGTACCATACAGGTAGTGTCGCCAAATCTTTAATGCAAAAACAACTGCGCCTAGCTCGAGATCGTGGGTTGCATAGTTCTTCTCATGGATTTTGAGCTGACGAGACGCGTAAGCTATAACCTTGTCTCGTTGCATTAGGACGCAACCGAGACCAAGGTTAGAAGCATCACAGTAGACAATGAAATTATCGTTTCCATCGGGTAGTGTGAGAACAGGAGCATTGCACAGCATGTATTTGAGGGTTCGAAAGGCAGACTCTTGTTTGGTTCCCCAGACAAAAGGCTCGTCCTTATGAGTGAGAGAAGTAAGGGGTACGGCAATCTTCGAGAATCCTTGGATGAACCGTCGATAATAGCCCGCTAGCCCGAGAAAAGAGCGGACTTCAGTCGGGTTCCTCGGCGTAACCCAGCTCTTAACAGCTTCAATCTTTGCTGGATCGACATGAATACCCTGACTATTTACGATGTGACCCAGAAACTGAACCTCCCCTAACCAAAATTCACATTTGGAGAACTTGGCATAGAGTTGGTTCCCCTGGAGCAACTCGAGAACCAAACGTAGATGTTGCGCGTGTTCGGCTCTTGTTTTGGAATAGATCAAGACATCGTTGATGAACACAATGACGAAACGGTCAAGATACGGCTTACACACCCGGTTCATCAAATCCATGAAAACTGCTGGTGCGTTGGTTAGGCCAAAAGGCATGACAACAAATTCGTAATGGCCGTAACGAGTACGAAACGCGGTTTTGTGTATATCCTCCTCCTGAATACGCAGCTGATGGTATCCTGAACGTAGGTCGATCTTCGAGAAACATGTAGCGCCTTGCAGTTGGTCAAACAAATCGTCGATTCGAGGCAAAGGGTAGCGGTTCTTGATAGTCAACTTATTCAATTCCCGGTAGTCGATCCACATCCGGAACGACCCGTCCTTCTTTTTGACAAAAAGAACTGGTGCGCCCCAAGGAGAGGTGCTCGGGCGAATAAAGCCTTTTTCAAGCAATTCCTGGAGTTGAGTTGAGAGTTCGCGCATTTCGGACGGCGCGAGTCGATAAGGAGCTCTGGCGACAGGATTAGCTCCAGGAATGAGATCAATGCGGAAATCAATATCACGCTTCGGGGGTAGTCCGGGAAGATCCTCTGGAAAAACTTGAGGAAATTCTCGAACCACTGGAACGTCTTTTACTTTCTTCTTTTCTTTCTTTTCCTTCTCCGCTGCTACGACATGAGCCAAGAAAGCCCTGTATTCCTTACGGAGATACTTGCTGGCTTGTAGACAAGACATAAGCTTGAGACCCTTCGAAGTAGTATCACCATAGACGCACAATGAATCACCGTTGGCGAGCGAAAAACGAATCATTTTATCGAAGCACACAACTTCGGCATGGTTTTCGCGAAGAAAGTCCATGCCTACTATGACATCAAAGCTTCCTAATTGCATCGGAATAAGATCGATCGAGAAGATGTGATTGTTGAGCTCGAGTGTGCAATCACGAATAACAGAATTTACGGCGACTGTTCTTCCGGTAGCGACTTCAACATCGAATGCAGAGGAGAGTCGGGAACGTTTACGACTAAGGAGTTTCTCGAATTCGAGTGACACAAAGCAATTATCGGCTCCAGTATCAAACAAACATGAAGCATAAATACCATTCACAAGGAACGTACCATTGACCACGTTGTTGTCGGCCTGGGCTTGACGCACATTGAGATTGAAGGTTCTAGCTCGTGCGACCTGTTGTTGCTGCGGCTGCTGTTGTTGCTGATGTGGCTGCTGCTGGGGTTCTTGTTTCACTACCCTGTTCGGGCACACGTTGGCGAAATGATTCGGATCGCCACACGTGAAGCAAGCTCTGGCTTTGACTGCGGGTGCCGGAGGAGCTTGTTGGCCCTGTGGGGCAGCGAGTAGAGCTTGATTGGCAGGAGCTTGACGAATACGGCAGTTGGCAGTAAAGTGGTCGTAGACGTTGCAATGGGCACAGAAGCGGCATTGAATAGCAGTCGGGTGATGATAGGTGCAAGTAGGGCAGAGTGGATGTGGTCCAGTATATGCACGCTTTGCAGGCGGTGCATTGGCCACAGGCGCCGCTACTTGACGCTGTTGGGCAGGTACGGCTTGGATCGCTGCAGCAGTAATCGCACAGTTCTTGTTCTTTCTCTTGTTCTTGCGCTTGTTGCTTGACGACGTGGGTTCAACAGTTGGTGCAGCAGTGGTAGCTTGATGCAGATGCTTAGAGGTCTTATCCCACACCCCAGCCTTGACCCTTTTGTCATTGATCTCAGCGCCCAGTAGATAGGTTTCTTCGATCGTGGTAGTCTTAGCCGCTTGCACGAAATCAGCGACGCAGTCGGGCAACGCTCGGATGTACTTCTTGATGGTCATCTCAGGGGTCTTGACTTGGTCAGGACAGATGATGCTGAGCTGTTTGAAGCGAGCAGTAAGACCAGCATTGTCTCCATCCTTCTGATGTATGTGCCAGAATTCGTCTTCAAGCTTTTGACGCTCGTGAGGAGGGCAGAATTCCTCCAGCATGACCTCTTTGAGCTCTTCCCACGACAAACCGTAAGCTGCGTCATTCCCTCTCTTGTTCCTCTCGGCCGTCCACCAGTCCAAAGCACGGGACTGAAAGACGCCGGTAGCGTTCAGAGTTCGAAGGTCATCAGGGCAACCACTTTGTCGCAGAGTAACCTCGATAGAGTCAAACCAGTGGAATAGAGCAGTAGGACCTCCCTCTCCTGTGAATTCTTTCGGCCCACATGATTTGAACTGTTTGAAGCTGAAAGGTCTTGCGGCAGCTTTTGGACCTTCAGTCCTCGACTCCTCGGATGATTTGCTGGCGTTCTCATAGGCATCGCTCACAGCTTTTGCAACGCTTTTCGCAATAATGGAGGCGAGACGTCTGTCCCTCTTTTCCTGACGAGAAAGCGTATGACGAGATCCAGACGACATTGTCTGCAATAGTCATCGCCACGGAACTCAACACATGTATTCGAATCTCACCTCACACGTTTACTACTACTAAAGCTCAGTAACACGTATCATTTAAACGCATATAGTCACAAATTCACAGAATTGCACAAAATCACATAAACATATAAAGCACATAATCACAACCTTTCCTAACCACGTAATCACACAGCAAGGAAACACATATACTTAGCCACTAAAAGTTCCTACGAGCATACGAGGCATTCTAACTGCTCCTAGTGTCGATTTGCTAGCGATGGGTTGTGTGAGTTTTGTGTTTTAACAGAAACAATCGTGTTGGGTCGAAACCCATAGTATCTCAAAACGTTAACAAATAACAGAAAATACATTAAAATCTTCATAAAGATCGACAAATCAAAGGTGGATTGTCTGCGGCTTAACAGACTTCGACTAACCAATGTAGCTTGACTATTCACAATGATCCTGCACAACGACCTCCAGGACTATGCCTTTGCCTCGATTCTTGGGCATTGGCGCAATTCCCATTGGTTAGGTTGTGTCTTTCGACCATTGGAGTCCATCGAACCTTGGTGGAGTTTTGTATAAAAGCGGGACGAGTCGTCAAGGTTAGGGTTTCACCCCTATCTTGCAACTTCCGTCCTCGTTCTTGATAAAAATTGAGGAGATTATTCATCAAAATATGGATTTCACTCCTGATTTGGTATAATTTTCCTCGTTCGTAGCTAAAATGCAAGCTGATTAGGCAACCTTGGCCGTGAGTTTTGGGTTTTCACACCTATTCTCGACCTTATTGCCTGTTCACAGCTTGAAATTTTTGAGTGCAATAAGAGTGAGTGATAACAACGAATGTACGCATACGCGTGAGTTGGTCTGTCGGTTCCTAACTATAGACTAGGTTTCTAAGACTCCGACCCGGACTAGGTCGAGTCTTGCCTAATTCCCTATAGTTATGGCTCTGATACTAATCTGTCACACCCCAACCGATGGCGGAATCATCGGGGCGCGGCACTGAGCGAAACAGATTGTCCAGAAGTTTCCATAACAACTATCATCACCATTTAAGTAAACATTACGTCCCATACCGTAACATAAATAGTCAAACAAGTTATTACAGGCAACATCAAAACAAATATTCTGTTCCGACAACTCAGATTTAAATAAGTAGAAATTGTTTATCTGCTTCTAGAGACCCCTAATAAGTTATCTACAGACAACTATTTGTTGGGCTCTAAAGCTTTATTCTAGCTTCCATTTCCTACCACATATGCGTCCTAAGCACCTGTCACATACGTTAAAATAATGTCAATACATAAAATGTAAAGGTGAGCATACAAGTTTGATAATAGCATATAGAGTTCGAATTCGTTTACGCATAACCAGCACGTACACATAGTGAAATGAAGCACGTTAGTTATCGACACAGATCCATCGATACCAATGACTGCGGGTTGACTGCCCGAGGCAGTTCGCAATACACGATTACCACTGTAATCCATGCAAGTATAAGATCCTTAACAACCCCCGTGTGAACGGGTGCTGAGTCCAAACTATAGTACTATCGTTGCTAAGGCAGGTAGACAACATTCCATGTGTAAACATAACAAACAAGCATTCATAAGTCACGTATAACATGCATTAATGGTTGAGCGTTAAAATAGCTTGAGTAGTGTGATAGATGTAGTTTGAGTAGTTGTAACGTATGTAACACCCAAAAGTGCTTAAATAAAAAAGGGTTCGAGTATACTCACAGCGATAGTGGATTGAAGGGAGCGCTTTACAGCGAGTACGATTAGCCTGAATAGATTCGATAACGTAACGATAAGTGATGCGCAAAACAGTACAGGTGAGAGTGGGCTGAATGACTGACCGT
The DNA here is from genome assembly GCA_030545235.1 of Helianthus tuberosus. NCBI lineage: Eukaryota > Viridiplantae > Streptophyta > Magnoliopsida > Asterales > Asteraceae > Helianthus > Helianthus tuberosus. Next base: position 8,853 of record JARYGA010058642.1, on the reverse strand, counting down.
GCGGATCAGTCATCCGTGAGTAGGGGTCATCCGTGCGCATGACCTATCCGTGCGGGTAGTGATACGTACGGATGGCAATGCGTGCGGATGGTGATCCGTTTCGGATAAGCTGTTCGTGCGTACGAGCTGTCCGTGCGCACGAGCTGTCCGTGCGGACAAGTTGCTTGTGTGGATGAATGTTCAAGTGGATTGTTTCTTCCTAAGATGTGTTTGTGTATGATGGCTTGTGCTTTGAAGTTTTCGTTGTAGCATTTTGAAAACACCAAAGTGTTTCTACCTTTCAAGCCGGCCGCGCGGACGGCGGTCCGTGCGTATGGTAGTCCGTGCGGACAGACCGTGCGCGCGGGCAGAGGCAATCCGTCCGGATAGTCTGTCCGTGCGTACGTCTTGGCCGTGCGGATGAAAATTGTTTGGTTTTCGTTTTAAGGCCTTAGTATCTCATGATCCGAAGAGTAATCCATTCAGAGGTTGTCCGTCCGGATTGCTCGTTCGTCGATACTCAAACCTTGTTTGGAAAGTGGGTCCCAAGGGTAGTCCGTGCGGATCACCACCCGTGCGTATGACCTGTACGTGTGTATGGCTCGTACGCGCGTACGACTAGTCCGTGCGGACAGCTAATCCGTGCGGATAGCCTGTCCGTGCGGACAACGAGTCTGGTTGTTCCGTTCGTCTACACTTGGTTTCTGTTGTCGTTTATCGAGACGTTCTGATCACGCAGCAACCACTTAGAGTTGTGTTCCCACCCGCGTGACTAGACCGGCCAGGAACCACCCTAACTCAGCCTGTCGGCGACTCGGAACAGCTCTCCCGGTTACCTCGAAATCAGTTGTCTACGGGTAGAATTCCGGATCTGGAACTAGGGCATTACTATTGATGAGTAAAACACAAGGACTGATCGGATTTGTACCGGTTCCAAGGGTAGAAGTGGGAAAGAACTTTGGTTTATTTCTTTCAACTCTTTTATCCTTAGAAAAGTTTAGATCTAGGTGAAATTATTGTAAAAACTTGTAGAAATCGTTTAGATCTGAGATATTCTAGGTGGAATGAGGTCAAGCTTGAAGTTCTTATGAACTTCATGATGACGTCACTAGAGAATACCTCATATCCGGATGATTTCTTGGTTAAAATCGAAGATCCGAAAGATAGAAGTGTGTAGAATTGTGTAGAGATCAAAGATGTACAAGAATTAGTGCAAGATCTTACCTGGATTGGAAGAAATCTGAGAAAAAGGCGAAGAATGCGTATGGTTCGGACGTCACTTGCCAAAAGTGGAAAAAGTGGAGAGTGACCCGTGTATTTATAGGATGCCAAAAGAGGAAAGGATGGGTCGTGCGCATGGCACGCACCCGGGTAGGTTACCCGCGCGGACTGGCCATCCGTGCGGACTGGCAATCCGTGCGGACTGGCCATCCGTGCGGATTGGCCATCCGTGCGGATGCCGCCTCCCTTGGTGGATTCGGCGCGATGTTGATTCGGTTTCGGCTTATGAGCGATTCGATAGGGTTCCTAGTCAAATTACTTTCAGTCCCAACTACTTCTTATATGGTTCGATTCGGGGTTCGGGTTCGTTCGTATTCGGGTTAGACTTCGAGTTCGATTGAGTTCGCTTGATTATCTCAACATGTATAATATAAATAAGACATGCACAAGTAACACGTAAGGCACACACACACGTATAACGGCAAGTAAAAGTACACAGTTCGAGTTACGATTTTTGATGTCGATTCGATTTTGCATAGCTTGATTAACTTTATCGCATTGTTACTTCCTATCGTTCACAGTCGTAGGTCGATCGAAATACGGCTAGAGTGATTCGATTATTGCAATGTACGACAATTACTCCACATAATCTAAATATCATACGAACAATTCTATGAGTCGAGTTGCGCGAAATCGGTCGTTGACTTTGACCTTGACTTTGACTTTCGCTCGTGAAAACACGGGGTGTTACAGCCTCCCCTTGTTTAGGAAATTTCGTCCCGAAATTAAGCTGGATGCTGTAACTAGTTCGTGAATCACGTGTGAGAGTCCCTTGTTTGGATATGATGTGCGAATATACATGATTTAAAAGCCTATAAAGTTTTAGATTTCAATTCGAAGTCGTTTTAGAGAAATCTTTTTTTTTTTCAATTTTTTTTTTTTTTTAATTTTTCGTGTTCAAAATCTTGATCGTTGTAGGTTCTGGTTTGAATTCGTGAACGTGCGGAATCCGTTGAACGTGCGTGACTGAACACAGTCCCAACGGAGTCAAACCAACCCTACAATGGTATCTGAGCAGGTGCTCGATTGCGAGGATCAAACACGCTCAGATTTGAACAATTTCTTCATCTTTCATTCTTGTCACTTTGTTAGGTCCGGAATCGTCTCCGTTTCGATTGCGAATCGACCGTTCGAAGTGTGGAATCCTTCGACGATCGTGATCGAACACACGAACGTAATATAATTGTGATTCTATTGAAGATATGATAGTGTACAGAACCTTGAATCACGAACACAAGCTTTCTCTCTCTAGAACCTTTCTTTAGAACTTAACACTTTTATTTATAGGCAAGGACTATAGGGATTTCTCCTTATTTACATATATGCCACCTTGCCTTTCTTAGCTGGACGTTACTCCTTCGTTAAACAGCTGTGGATACTTTGCCTTCATATCGCTTTCGAGTTCCCAGGTGAACTCCGCGCCTTGTTTGCCTTCCCACCGGACTTTCACAATAGGAATGCGTGAGCGCCTGAGTTCTTTGGTTTGGCGATCCATGATTTCGACAGGCTTTTCCACGAAGTGTAATGTTTCGTTCACTCGTAAATCATCTAGGGGAACATGTAAGTCCGGTTCCTAGATGGTCTTTCGGAGGTTCGACACGTGGAAGATCGGATGGACATTGTTAAGTTCTTCCGGTAATTCGAGTCTGTAGGCGACTTTTCCGATCCTTTCCAGAATCTTAAAAGGTCCCACATATCGAGGCGCAAGTTTCCCCTTTTTGCCGAATCGGACTACACCCTTCCAAGGTGATACCTTTAGGAGTACGTAGTCACCAACGCCATACTCGCGGTGTTTGCGCTTTTTATCGGCGAGAAGCTTCTGTCTATCTCGAGCCTTCGCTAGATTGTCCCGAATTTGGAAAATTTTGTCTGTCGTTTCTTGTAGCAGCTCCGGGCCGGTTAGTTGCGAGTGACCGACCTCGTGCCACACAATAGGCGATCGACATCTTCTTCCGTATAAGGCCTCGAAAGGTGCCATCTGTATACTAGCCTGATAGCTGTTATTGTATGAGAATTCGACTAACGGGAGGTGTCTATCCCAATTACCTCCGAAATCTAGTACACACGAACGGAGCATGTCTTCAAGAGTACGAATTGTTCTTTCGGTCTGACCGTCGGTTTGTGGGTGGAACGCAGTACTTAGATTAAGCGTTGTACCGAGTGCCGTTTGGAAAGTTCCCCACAATCGTGAAGTGAACCGAGCATCGCGATCAGAGATGATGTCACGAGGCGTCCCATGTCGACAGATGATCTCGTCGGTGTAGATTCGGGCTAATCGTTCCACCTTGTAGTCTTCTCGTATTGGGAGAAAGTGAGCTGATTTCGTCAAACGGTCAATTACAACCCAAATGCTGTCATGACCTGATGACGTGGTTGGAAGCTTGGTTACGAAATCCATAGCTATGCTCTCCCACTTCCACATGGGAATTGGAGGTTGTTCGAGCAAGCCAGAGGGTCGTTGATGTTCAGCCTTGACTCTAGCACAGGTTAGGCATCTTCCGACGTAAAGGGCGATATCTCGTTTCATACCCGGCCACCAGTACCTGTATCGAAGGTCGTGGTACATTTTGTCGGCACCAGGATGAATGGAGTATCGGGACTTGTGGGCTTCATCCATGATAATCTGTCGCAGGTTTGTTCGTTTGGGGATCCAGATTTTGTCTAAGAAGTGGAATATCCCGTTCGCTTTGCTCACAAGCTGGGCTCCATCGTGGTAGATTCTTTCTTTCTTCAAAGTGCGCTCGTTGAAACATGCATGCTGGGCGTCGCGAATAAGAGCTTCTAGATTGTGCTGGGCTTGAACATTACGAGTGCTAAGCAAATAGCTCCGTCTGCTAAGTGCGTCGGCAACAACATTTGCTTTGCCTGGATGATAACGAATCTCACAGTCGTAATCGTTGAGAAGTTCTACCCATCGGCGTTGACGCATATTCAGTTCCCTCTGATTAAAGATATGTTGTAGGCTCTTATGATCGGTGAAGATCGTACACTTGGTACCATACAGGTAGTGTCGCCAAATCTTTAATGCAAAAACAACTGCGCCTAGCTCGAGATCGTGGGTTGCATAGTTCTTCTCATGGATTTTGAGCTGACGAGACGCGTAAGCTATAACCTTGTCTCGTTGCATTAGGACGCAACTGAGACCAAGGTTAGAAGCATCACAGTAGACAATGAAATTATCGTTTCCATCGGGTAGTGTGAGAACAGGAGCATTGCACAGCATGTATTTGAGGGTTCGAAAGGCAGACTCTTGTTTGGTTCCCCAGACAAAAGGCTCGTCCTTATGAGTGAGAGAAGTAAGGGGTACGGCAATCTTCGAGAATCCTTCGATGAACCGTCGATAATAGCCCGCTAGCCCGAGAAAAGAGCGGACTTCAGTCGGGTTCCTCGGCGTAACCCAGCTCTTAACAGCTTCAATCTTTGCTGGATCGACATGAATACCCTGACTATTTACGATGTGACCCAGAAACTGAACCTCCCCTAACCAAAATTCACATTTGGAGAACTTGGCATAGAGTTGGTTCCCCTGGAGCAACTCGAGAACCAAACGTAGATGTTGCGCGTGTTCGGCTCTTGTTTTGGAATAGATCAAGACATCGTCGATGAACACAATGACGAAACGGTCAAGATACGGCTTACACACCCGGTTCATCAAATCCATGAAAACTGCTGGTGCGTTGGTTAGGCCAAAAGGCATGACAACAAATTCGTAATGGCCGTAACGAGTACGAAACGCGGTTTTGTGTATATCCTCCTCCTGAATACGCAGCTGATGGTATCCTGAACGTAGGTCGATCTTCGAGAAACATGTAGCGCCTTGCAGTTGGTCAAACAAATCGTCGATTCGAGGCAAAGGGTAGCGGTTCTTGATAGTCAACTTATTCAATTCCCGGTAGTCGATGCACATCCGGAACGACCCGTCCTTCTTTTTGACAAAAAGAACTGGTGCGCCCCAAGGAGAGGTGCTCGGGCGAATAAAGCCTTTTTCAAGCAATTCCTGGAGTTGAGTTGAGAGTTCGCGCATTTCGGACGGCGCGAGTCGATAAGGAGCTCTGGCGACAGGATTAGCTCCAGGAATGAGATCAATGCGGAAATCAATATCACGCTTCGGGGGTAGTCCGGGAAGATCCTCTGGAAAAACTTGAGGAAATTCTCGAACCACTGGAACGTCTTTTACTTTCTTCTTTTCTTTCTTTTCCTTCTCCGCTGCTACGACATGAGCCAAGAAAGCCCTGTATTCCTTACGGAGATACTTGCTGGCTTGTAGACAAGACATAAGCTTGAGACCCTTCGAAGTAGTATCACCATAGACGCACAATGAATCACCGTTGGCGAGCGAAAAACGAATCATTTTATCGAAGCACACAACTTCGGCATGGTTTTCGCGAAGAAAGTCCATGCCTACTATGACATCAAAGCTTCCTAATTGCATCGGAATAAGATCGATCGAGAAGATGTGATTGTTGAGCTCGAGTGTGCAATCACGAATAACAGAATTTACGGCGACTGTTCTTCCGGTAGCGACTTCAACATCGAATGCAGAGGAGAGTCGGGAACGTTTACGACTAAGGAGTTTCTCGAATTCGAGTGACACAAAGCAATTATCGGCTCCAGTATCAAACAAACATGAAGCATAAATACCATTCACAAGGAACGTACCATTGACCACGTTGTTGTCGGCCTGGGCTTGACGCACATTGAGATTGAAGGTTCTAGCTCGTGCGACCTGTTGTTGCTGCGGCTGCTGTTGTTGCTGCTGTGGCTGCTGCTGGGGTTCTTGTTTCACTACCCTGTTCGGGCACACGTTGGCGAAATGATTCGGATCGCCACACGTGAAGCAAGCTCTGGCTTTGACTGCGGGTGCCGGAGGAGCTTGTTGGCCCTGTGGGGCAGCGAGTAGAGCTTGATTGGCAGGAGCTTGACGAATACGGCAGTTGGCAGTAAAGTGGTCGTAGACGTTGCAATGGGCACAGAAGCGGCATTGAATAGCAGTCGGGTGATGATAGGTGCAAGTAGGGCAGAGTGGATGTGGTCCAGTATATGCACGCTTTGCAGGCGGTGCATTGGCCATAGGCGCCGCTACTTGACGCTGTTGGGCAGGTACGGCTTGGATCGGTGCAGCAGTAATCGCACAGTTCTTGTTCTTTCTCTTGTTCTTGCGCTTGTTGCTTGACGACGTGGGTTCAACAGTTGGTGCAGCAGTGGTAGCTTGATGCAGATGCTTGGAGGTCTTATCCCACACCCCAGCCTTGACCCTTTTGTCATTGATCTCAGCGCCCAGTAGATAGGTTTCTTCGATCGTGGTAGTCTTAGCCGCTTGCACGAAATCAGCGACGCAGTCGGGCAACGCTCGGATGTACTTCTTGATGGTCATCTCAGGGGTCTTGACTTGGTCAGGACAGATGATGCTGAGCTGTTTGAAGCGAGCAGTAAGACCAGCATTGTCTCCATCCTTCTGATGTATGTGCCAGAATTCGTCTTCAAGCTTTTGACGCTCGTGAGGAGGGCAGAATTCCTCCAGCATGACCTCTTTGAGCTCTTCCCACGACAAACCGTAAGCTGCGTCATTCCCTCTCTTGTTCCTCTCGGCCGTCCACCAGTCCAAAGCACGGGACTGAAAGACGCCGGTAGCGTTCAGAGTTCGAAGGTCATCAGGGCAACCACTTTGTCGCAGAGTAACCTCGATAGAGTCAAACCAGTGGAATAGAGCAGTAGGACCTCCCTCTCCTGTGAATTCTTTCGGCCCACATGATTTGAACTGTTTGAAGCTGAAAGGTCTTGCGGCAGCTTTTGGACCTTCAGTCCTCGACTCCTCGGATGATTTGCTGGCGTTCTCATAGGCATCGCTCACAGCTTTTGCAACGCTTTTCGCAATAATGGAGGCGAGACGTCTGTCCCTCTTTTCCTGACGAGAGAGCGTATGACGAGATCCAGACGACATTGTCTGCAATAGTCATCGCCACGGAACTCAACACATGTATTCGAATCTCACCTCACACGTTTACTACTACTAAAGCTCAGTAACACGTATCATTTAAACGCATATAGTCACAAATTCACAGAATTGCACAAAATCACATAAACATATAAAGCACATAATCACAACCTTTCCTAACCACGTAATCACACAGCAAGGAAACACATATACTTAGCCACTAAAAGTTCCTACGAGCATACGAGGCATTCTAACTGCTCCTAGTGTCGATTTGCTAGCGATGGGTTGTGTGAGTTTTGTGTTTTAACAGAAACAATCGTGTTGGGTCGAAACCCATAGTATCTCAAAACGTTAACAAATAACAGAAAATACATTAAAATCTTCATAAAGATCGACAAATCAAAGGTGGATTGTCTGCGGCTTAACAGACTTCGACTAACCAATGTAGCTTGACTATTCACAATGATCCTGCACAACGACCTCCAGGACTATGCCTTTGCCTCGATTCTTGGGCATTGGCGCAATTCCCATTGGTTAGGTTGTGTCTTTCGACCATTGGAGTCCATCGAACCTTGGTGGAGTTTTGTATAAAAGCGGGACGAGTCGTCAAGGTTAGGGTTTCACCCCTATCTTGCAACTTCCGTCCTCGTTCTTGATAAAAATTGAGGAGATTATTCATCAAAATATGGATTTCACTCCTGATTTGGTATAATTTTCCTCGTTCGTAGCTAAAATGCAAGCTGATTAGGCAACCTTGGCCGTGAGTTTTGGGTTTTCACACCTATTCTCGACCTTATTGCCTGTTCACAGCTTGAAATTTTCGAGTGCAATAAGAGTGAGTGATAACAACGAATGTACGCATACGCGTGAGTTGGTCTGTTGGTTCCTAACTATAGACTAGGTTTCTAAGACTCCGACCCGGACTAGGTCGAGTCTTGCCTAATTCCCTATAGTTATGGCTCTGATACTAATCTGTCACACCCCAACCGATGGCGGAATCATCGGGGCGCGGCACTGAGCGAAACAGATTGTCCAGAAGTTTCCATAACAACTATCATCACCATTTAAGTAAACATTACGTCCCATACCGTAACATAAATAGTCAAACAAGTTATTACAGGCAACATCAAAACAAATATTCTGTTCCGACAACTCAGATTTAAATAAGTAGAAATTGTTTATCTGCTTCTAGAGACCCCTAATAAGTTATCTACAGACAACTATTTGTTGGGCTCTAAAGCTTTATTCTAGCTTCCATTTCCTACCACATATGCGTCCTAAGCACCTGTCACATACGTTAAAATAATGTCAATACATAAAATGTAAAGGTGAGCATACAAGTTTGATAATAGCATATAGAGTTCGAATTCGTTTACGCATAACCAGCACGTACACATAGTGAAATGAAGCACGTTAGTTATCGACACAGATCCATCGATACCAATGACTGCGGGTTGACTGCCCGAGGCAGTTCGCAATACACGATTACCACTGTAATCCATGCAAGTATAAGATCCTTAACAACCCCCGTGTGAACGGGTGCTGAGTCCAAACTATAGTACTATCGTTGCTAAGGCAGGTAGACAGCATTCCATGTGTAAACATAACAAACAAGCATTCATAAGTCACGTATAACATGCATTAATGGTTGAGCGTTA
>JARYGA010058641.1:0-20382 GCA_030545235.1 Helianthus tuberosus | reverse complement strand
TATAATAGACATTTTGAATAAAACTATGACATATTCAGAATACAAACTTGTAATTAAAATTAACACTTACAAATAGAACAAATGTAATAATAATTCATAAATCTCTAAATACTTATTTCTATACAAAATTTGTTGTTTTATTCGTGACGCTACCATCTTCATCTAATATAAGTAGTTTAACTTGTCTCTGCTTTTAACTCTTGATAACGCCACATACAATTGTCTGGTCCACAGCCTTATGATACCTAAGAAACATGTCACCACACATATGGGAATCATTAATAACCTTTTACCGAAATCACGTCAATGAAATTTAATTTTTATATGGCATTTTTTAGATTCAAATATCCAAGAAACATGTCACAACATATAAATGCAATTACGTTGTATTTCAATTAATGATCTTTTTTCTCTTAACGCGATGATGTAAATTTGTTTTATAAGTCAACCGTCGCTAACCGATATATTAAATTAACCAATATATGTCAACAACATATATATGTATATATGTATAAGGAATAAAGAAGACGACTAACCTGATGGACAACGAAACTTGAGTTGATTCGGGCTCCGTTAATCGGAAAGAGTTCAACTTTTGTAGTGTGGCGAAAGTCGTAATCGGAACGTAGCTTGTCAGCTATAATGTCAAAGTTATCAAACTCAACCCCAGATAACTCGGGGAAAATTCCTACCTAATCGGGGAAAATTCCTACCTGAAATCGCACATTAAACGTTTAAGTCATAGTACTTCGAAAGTCATTCGAAAGTCAGTGAGGAAGAAAGTTTCAGTTTAGAAAAACTTACCACGACTTCCTTATTGTCATATATAAGGCTGGTGGTATCTTCATGAGTTTTGATCTCAAACGACGCAGGACCAACTTGTATCTTTACATGAAATGGCACATTAAACGTTTGAGTCACAGGTAAAAAGTCAAAGGTAGTGAGGAAGCGAGCTCCGTTTAAAAAACTTACCACAACGACCGTATTCTCATCTAATAAGGCTGGTGATATCTTCATGAGTTTTGATCTAAAACATGAAACCTCTCTCTCACACACACACAGAATCAGAATTCAGAACCAATCAAACAAAATGTCAAAGTTCGAATACCTAAGGCTCTAGCAGAAAGAAATCATGGCAGGCCTCGCCGAATCCAAATCGCTTCAATCCCATACCCATTGGGAATCGCGTATACCCATCTCAAATGTTTCGGGTTCACGATATGCTTGTCTCAATACCCAAGATAATAGCCAAGACAAACGTTTTATGCAAGACCATCCGCCTATGATAAACAAACAAAAACAATATTGGAAAGTAACACATGATGAGAAATAGCCGATGCAACATCTTATGTTGGGAATCGAATTATATAGCACACTAAGCTACACTATAATTAGTTGATTATTAGATTTAGAATGTAATATTTGCTAAGAAGATTTAAGGGTTTGTTGGGTCCCAATCAACTATATAGATGTACCAGTCGTTCAACATATATATCTATATTAACTCTTAACTGCTTCAAAATTAAAGGATAAATACACTTCCGCTCGAAATTAAAATTTCATAAACAATAAATAAAAACAAGTCAAACTATAAAATATCGTATACAATTAACATATCATTAACCACTTACCACAAACATCAAGCGGATGAACAGATCTGCGTTTGGATCGGTGACGAGAACATGGAATATTCGATGAACATATCTGCGATTGTAGATCATTTTCTGTAATCTCTATCAGCGGATGGCGGAACATCAAGCCGATGAACAGATTTTATGTAATCTCTATCAGCGGACGGCGGGCAGCGGAACATTAAGTCGATGAATAGATCTGCGTTTGGATCGGTCACGAGAACATGGAATCTTCGATGAACATATCTGCGATTGTAGATCATATCTCTATCAGCGGACGGCGGACAGCGGACAACGGCTGAAGGTAGGAGAAAGTTTGTGAGGATTTTGTCTATTCTCTGTAAAAGTAATTTTCTGTAAACCCAATAGAGACGATTTGGGAGGAGAGTTGGAGGAGAATAAAAAAAACGACACGTGTACAATAATCTGACGTGGCATCCTATAATTTAATCAATTAGGAGAAACTTAAAAGTGAAGGGGCAGAAATCAAGCCAAGTGTAAATTATTTTGATTTATAATTATAGAGATATAGTATAGATATAGATATAGATGTTCACATCATCGATTGTTTCAATCGATAACATAATTTGTTTTCATATCATGGATCGATAACCAACGCTACAAATGTGAAAAACAACACTACAAAAAGGGAGGTGGATATGAAATACCGAGTATAAAGTTAACAGACTATAAAAAATTGAACTAAAGTAGAGTATATGGTCTAAATATGGCGTAAAGTGAAATAACAAAGTAAAGTGTGCATGGTCTAAATATGGAAGAGTGAAATAAGTCGTTTTATACTTAAGATTTATGAATATATAAAACTCACTGAAATTAAACTAATAATATTTATCCATAAGATATTAAACTAATAATATTTAGTGAAGGGTTATCTATAATATAAGATATTAAACTAAATAATATTTAGTAGGATGATTATCTATAATTAATTAGAAGAGATTAAACTAAAATAATAATTATCTATAAGAGATGGCCTAATATAATGACAAGTGTCACTAAAGTGGTTTCTTTTATTATATAGTACTAGCGGTAAGACCCGTGTGCAAACACGGGTCGTTTCTTAGAAAACCATGCATAACACATATTGACAGAGAGTAAAAAAATAATTAGTGCAGACTTACAAAATTGATATAAATTAATGATCAATAGGTTTATTCAACAGCAATTCCATTATGTTGATAGCAAACCACTGTTGTCTATTAACTGTTAAAAACCTCTATTGCTTTCCAACAGACTTTCCTAAAAACTGTTATCCATTATCTCCAACAGAGCTTGCCAGATGGATAGATAGTAAACAGATATGCATGTTAGTCAACCCATGTTAAAAAGGTCAGTCAATAGAAATTACAAAGGTTAGTAAACAGATGTTAAGAGAATAATGTTATTAACAAAGAATTTAGTACTCTCATTAAAAATGAGAGCTGTAAACACGGGTCGTTTCTTAGACAAGCATGCATAACACATATTAATAGAACATATAGATACGTGCATAGATATTGTACCAAAACGTGTTATCTATTATAGCTAAAAGACAACTATAAACATAGATTATCGGTTAATATATCAGTTACATTCAATTTAACTGTTTAACCAAAAAGACAATATAAACTGTTTATAGACATACGTACTTAATAGAAATTGAATACAACTTAAGGTTCAACAAACGTTAACTACAAACACACAATCACCTGCCTCAACAACTTTCAGCAAAACTAAATTAAGGAATCAACAGATTTTAGAAATCAACAGATCTTTATTCTCTCATCAACATTTCCCGGATTTGCCCTTTGAATTGGAGCTCAAAATCCAAGGAATCAGTATCATCTTCATCCCTATCATGCAGAAGGTTAAAAAGATCTTGGAGGTCAACTGGATTCAGACCAAGCGCATTCTCCCTTGATATCTTTTCAACACTACCATCAGACTTGATAAAAGTCAATTCATGGGGCTGTTTGTCAGACTTCCACTTTACTATTTTTGGATCTGCTGGGTTTCTTGGGAGAAGTTTTATTTGAGAGGAGTTTGGCGATTGAGGCCTGCTTGCCAACTTCTGAAATGCTTGAGAAAATTGAGCTTGTAGTTGCAACGAAGCATCATCCAATCCATATCATAACTGATTTCTGATAGACTATTTTCTGTACTCAGCATACCTATTTTTATCTTCCTCATCCATCAGTTGTTGTCTTTTTCTTTGGTTCAAGGCAGCGATGGATACATCTACTGATGAGAACAACTTTTTAGATGTAACGGTCTGCCGACGTATAACAGTCGTTTCACCTTTGTATACTGGCTTTTTAGGAAGGGATGGATCTATCTTTCTTCGCTCTTCTAACTTAGTGTAAGCTCGATCAATATACTGCCTAGTCCATTTTTCAATTTGTCTAGCAGTCCCAACTTTAGCTACTACAAGTTCTGCCTTCATTCTCTTATACTTCAACACTTCATCCACTTCAACCTTTTTGTATTGTTTCCAGTTGGGAGCAGATTTTGGCATTTGAGGATCTTTATTCATCTTTTCAATTCTATTAACTTCCTCATTAAGAGTCTCAAGGGGCCAGTCTTTGAAATCAGACCTGTAGGCTTCGTAGGGCTTGGTTTCCATGATAGTGTTCAAGAAATCATTCCTTAATGTCTTTTCTAGCTCAGCATTTGGTGACAGATTTAACATATTCTTACTCAGGTCTCTAGCAAAATCTTCCAACTTCTTAACTTCACCAAGCTAATGTTGCATGCGAGCTGATAACTTAATGTCTCCTAGCCTTTACACTCTTCATTTGCCTTATCTTCTGCTTGCTTGCCCTTTAGCTTCAGATATTCATAATTATTCTTTGGAGTTTCGAATCCCTGAAGAGATGGGAATGTTCTTTTGGATGGATCATCCTCTGTGTAAAATTGAGTCATTTCATCTTGAACTGCAAGCAGTTCCAGAGGGAAAGTTTCTGCCAATGGGTTGATCTTTGTTGATGGAGGTGGGACGAATGGTTTGGGTGAAGTTTGAATGAATGGAGTAGGTGATAACGGAATTGGTGCGGGTATATCTTTTTCTTCCTTCTCTTCTTCATGCACCATGAATTTTCTATTTCTTGTGTAAACATATTTTAGAGAAGGATGAGTTAGGGAAGAAAAAGGTGCTATGACTGTAAGGGTTGATTGTGATGGGAATTGAAATTGGGTAGAATCAGTGGATTGACTAACAACTGTTGAAACAACTGGTGTCTCAACCGATGTTGTCTTAACATATGCTGAAACATTTGTTGCATCAACAATTGTTTCAGTGGAGGTTGGCAGTGGTGATGAGGATTTTGTATTATGCTTTTTGACAGGTGGTTTTTCAGGTGAGAATTTTGTTTTAGGTGTATCAGAATCTGACTTCTTAGGTTCAGCAGTGGTTTTAAGTTTCACAGCAGTGGTTGGTTTTTCTGGTGGTGATATTGGTTTAGGAAATATGACAATAGGAGATTCGTTGTGTTTGTGTGATTTTCTTTTATTTGAAGTTCCAATGTTGAGCACTTCATCTTCCTCTTTTCTATACTTCCTCTTCTGCTTTCGTTCAATCTCCTTATCTGTCTGTTTGTTAACGGAATCATCAATTCCCTTTTTGTTATCAGTATCAGATTTTCCAGGAGATTTTGCAGAAGTTTGCTTGGCAGGCTTTGGATTTTGTTTTGGCTGATTCCTTGGTGTTGGTTTGCCAAAGTTTTCATGGAATCCTTTTCCCTCTTTTCAGCATCATCTTCATCGTCTTTTTCAAACACAGGTGCAGGGGTAGTACCAGTTAACTTTCCAATGCATTCTTTTATGCCCTTGAAGTCAGCATGTGTGTCTTTGTATCTTGCTTCAACCATAACTCTAATTAGCTTCATGTGGGAATTAAATTGAATCTCAGCCAGTTCCCTTTTAGCTGCAAGAATGGGTTGTACCGAATTCCAAAGCTCTTGGCATAACTGCTGATGAGAAGGTCGACTTTTGAAAGCATCCACCAACTGCTTCAATTGATATTTCATATCAGCAACAGTTGTTTCCAAGTTAGATATCCTGTCCGTCAAATCCTGGTATTTTAATCCATCACCTAACTTAATAGGATCATCTGAATTCCCACCAGAGGTGGTTATATCTGCTTTTGAAAGAGGAGGTATCTCCAAATTTTCATTAGCAGATGCCCCTTGTTCTTGGTTCTGGGGACTTCCCTCTGCATCAGTGGTTACCTTAGTGATCTCACGCGTGGTTAACTTGAACTCACCAGTGGATACCTTGATAGACACAGTAGTGGTTGCCTTCAAGGGAGTCTAACTGATGAAACTACTGTCCAAATGTAAATCAGTGGATTTGACATTTGTAGTTGCCGCTCCACTTGAAATACCATCAAGAATTTGCTGAAATTCAAGAGGTGTAGCCTCCTCGACTATTTCTGGGTTAGGTAATTGAAAAGGTTCAGACATAGCTATTGTTGAAGTTAAACTCTCAGTAAAGTGTTCGTGAGAGGGATTGCTATCAGTCTGAATGTCAATAGCTTGAAGCAGTGTTGCAAACTTTGGTGGAATGGAAGATGAAGGGATTGCTGTTTAAAGAGACATTGTCGCGGGAGAAGGGCTTTTAAGTATACTATCATATGAGGGTATGACATCATATTGTGGTGTCCCTGTGAATACAACATGTTCCTTTTGTAAGGAATCATGAGGAGTTTGGTTTATGGGTTGAGATCTTTCCACATGTTGTGAGGAAGTAGCAAAAGTGGTTTGTAGTGACATCTGTGTTGTCACGGGGTTAACCTCTGGGATCTCATCTTCCAGAGGACCCGTTTTGCTGGTTTCGGTGGGCTTTTTGGATTTTGTGTTCGTCTTTTTGAGTTTTGTTGGTGGGGGTTTCACAGCAGTGGTTGTAGTGCTGTGATCACCAAGAGTAGTGGGCTTAGCAACAGACGTTTGAGGAGTAGTTGTGGACTCATCTAAAATTTCCTCATTCCCCTCTGCTTCAATTTTGAAAACATCTGACTCTTTAGCCATAAGGCGAGTAAAATTTTCAGATGTTAGACTATTCATTTGAATAGCTTCACCTTTTTTCAAAAGCTTTTTGAGAAACATGTTTTTGCAGGTAGTAGCTTAATAGTCTAGGAAACATAAAAAAACCAGCAGTTATCCCCTTTTTAATAGCAGCAGTTTTGCCCTTTTTAATGTTTTTTAAATTTGCAACCAAATCAACAAACAGTGCTTGGGAGTATTTAAAATCGGTATTTGTCAAAATTTCATACCCCAATGACTGAATTTTCAAAGGTATTTCATTAAAAGAAGTAGTTTTATTTGAGAGACAGATTAAGAGAGTATGGAACAGGAATTTCATTGGTGGTGGAAAATTACCTTTAAACATAGTTGCCTGATTCAACTGTCCATGATATCCCCTCCCAATCAAGTATGTTTGAATCTCATTTTTTGGCAAAAAGGTCTTACCTGCCAAGTCGTTTACCTCAAATGTTGTTGATATGGTACTGGGGGTAATAGCAACCGATTCACCTCCGACTTTTGAAGTTATACTTACGGCCACATTGTTTTGTTCTTCAATATTCGCATTAGCCCAAAAATCGGGAAGCGTCTCTTGGAAAATGGGTGCGTCGGCGGTAAGAATGACCTTATATTTTGATGATGTAAGAACATCAATCATTGAATGATAGAGAGTATTGTTCTCGGTTTTCTCAAAAATAGCCAGGTAGTTATGCGAATTTTTCATCACCAAAGTCATGATCGGAATTGAAAGTTGCGAGAGGTTGACGAAGAAGTGTTAAAGAAGAAGGTGGAAACCGCTCTGCTGTATTTTAAACTCGAGACGAAAGTAAAACCTCTGTTTGGGGATGAAACAGGGGTTTATAAAGTGAAAAGGTGAATGCTGACGTGTCAGAAGTTAGAAAGATCTGATGGCTAACATCTGTCCACGTCACAACCTCTGCTCTGATAATGGATAACAGTTGTTTGAAAACCACTGTTGGCCAACAACAGATGTTAGGCAACATTAGTAACTCAGGAGTCCTCAGATTAAACAGAACCTATGAGAACAGACAATACCCTTCAGCAGTATTTGGAAACCACTGTTGGGCAACAACAGATCTAATACAACAATAGTAAGTCAGCAGTCCTTTCAATAGACTTTTAATATAAACGAATAAATTGATATTAAATATCAGCAGCCATTTAATGCAAAACATTTAAAAAATAAAATTTAATGGGAAAACTATAAAATTAAATATCAAGAAACTGAAAGGACAAATCTTAAACCTCTGCCATAAAAAAAAACCTCTTCATTAAAAGACCAACAATAATCTACATAGCAAACAAAGGCTACTACCACTTCATTGGACACAAATGCTGTAAACAGTGGTAAATCAACAGTTGAGCAATAACAGATGTTCAGAACTGTTGAGCAGTGGTAAATCAACAGTGGTAAAAAACCTCTTCATTTAAAGACGTTTTACAAAGATCTGTTGAGCAATAACAGATGTTCAGAACTTCTATTGTGTTAATCGTTGACTATTCTTTGGAAACTGCTGTTAGGAATAACAGATGTTCGCAACAATAGCAACTCAACAGTCGTTACAAAAAACAGAAATTATGAGAACAGACAATACCTTTAAACAGTTGATGAATCTTTTGCCAAACAGATGTTTTAAAAACAGCTGTTTTCAACAGACTTTTAAAGATTTTTGTCAATTTTTTTCAAAATACCTATTTTTTAAGAATGTTCAGAACTTCTATTGGGTTAATGGTTGACAATTCTTTGGAAACTGCTGTTGGGAATAACAGATGTTGGCAACAGTAGCAACTCAACAGTCGTTACAAAAAACAGGAATTATGAGAACAGACAATACCTTTAAACAGTGGATGAATCTTTTGCCAAACAGATGTTTTAAAAACAACTGTTTTCAACAGACTTTTAAAGATTTTTGTCTATTTTTTAAGAATGTTCAGAACTTCTATTGTGTTAATGGTTGAATATTCTTTGGAAACTGCTGTTGGGAATAACAGATGTTGGCAACAATAGCAACTCAACATTTACAATAGCAGGTATCAACACTAACAACTGTTGATGCTCAAATCAGTAAAAATAAAATGCTCTACAAAGATTAATAGAATTAAAATTTACATATCACATATGACGATAGATCAACAATTACATTGAGAACTGAACAACGAAATTTAATAATCTTCAGCTCTTGAACAGTAGCCCTATCCTCATATACTTGATCCTCAACTTGCTTGATAAAGCGATACCTTAAATCATAAGAACCTACAGAAGGATATAATGGTAGTAAAACGTGATGAAAAGCTTCTGCACTGTTTTTGAAGTCTGAAGTTCAGAAAGACATCACCATCAGGTTTCTGGACACTTGGTCTCTCGTAAACAGACCAAGATGCAGTCCATCAAAACACCTCTTCAGCTCTTGAACAGTAGCTGTAATCCTCATATACTTGATCCTCAACTTGCTTGATAAAGCGATACTTTAAATCATAAGAACCTACAGAAGGGTATGATGACATTTTTAACTCTTGAATGTGGAGCCAAATTCATATATGTTATTTAACTTGTATATTTCTTCAAGTCTCATGTAAAAGAAGGATATAATAATCATAGTAAAAAGTTAAATATCAAGAAACCGAAAGAACAAAAAAAAAAAAAACAGGTTTTCATAATTACCATTAACTTCTTCATTTATCATAAAGAAGTACTCCACTTTTTGCACTTCAGACTTCAAAAACAGTGCAGAAGAACTCCCCACTGCTTGCTCGAAAAAAAAGCTGAAATATATCAACACCTTAAAATAAATATTATCAACATATATCAACAGTTTAAAAGAATCCACAAATCTAAAATAACCCGCAACTGATTGTTTGAATTTTAAACAACTCTGATTAGGCTGAAATATAAACAGAGAATTAGAACAAATCAGTTCAAATTTTAAGATTCAAAATCAGAGAAAAAAACATACCCTCAACGATGTTGCAACAATGATGTTGGAAAAATTTCGTGAAGTACAAAAAGCTGTAATCGCAGATGAACAGACTGAATATGCAAAGCCGAGGTCAAAGGTGAGTGTGTGAAACAGAGCTTCAATGAAACAACGATGTTGGAACAATGATATTGGAACAAAGAACTGTATATGAAGATTAACCGGCTCAATCATGAGAACTATGCATTTGAGTAAGAGAGATATGATCGCAAATATAAAGGAGATAGATAAATTGAAATTTGAATGTGGAGCCAAATTCATATATGTTATTTATAGGGAGGCAGATACATATGTAGATATGAGCGAGAGAGATTTGAATGTGAAGCCAGATAATTATATCTTATTTATAGGATTAGAACATATGGTTTGAATTTTAAATTTTGAATGTGGAGCCAGAATTTTGAATCTGAAGCCAAAATTTTGAATTTTGAATGTGAGCAGAGGTTTTTTGAATTTTCAATAAACATCAGTACTTTAAATTATGAATGAGGGCAGAGGTTTGCCCATTTGTATGTGGGCAGACCTTTAAAAAGGTGGATGTGGGCCACCTTTTAAAGTCTTTTAATATTAGGCATTATGATGTAATAATGACATAAGAAAAGCCTTGTTGGACAGCCTCTCCAGCTGACACATCAGCTTTTCTTATGTCATTGAAGTTTATTCTTTTATAGAAAGTATAGATAGATAAGAGAAGGATCCGTTAGGAACCACCCTTTATTACGAGAACCGTGAGAACCAATGTGAACACAACAAAAAATAGCTAAAAACACAATTTTTATTTAATATTTAAAAAAAATCGCTACTTTTAGTAGATTTAAAAAAAAAAAAAAAAGCGATTTTAATGTAAAAAATGTTTATTTATTTGTTTTTTGTGTTTTTTTTTTATTTTTGTAGATTTTTTTAGGGTTTAGTTTTTAGCATTTTAGCTTTTGGGGGGGGGGGGGGGAGGTTTTTGGGGGGTGGGTGAGGGGGGGTTTAGGTTTTTTGGGGTGGGGTAGGGGGGTTAGGTTTTTTTTTTTTTTTGGGGGGGGGGGGTTAGGTTTTTTTAGCTATTTTAGGTTGTGTTCACATTGATTCTCGCGGTTCTCGCAATAAAGGTGGTTCTCGCAATAAAGGTGGTTCTCGCATGAACCTTACCCTATATATATATATATTGTTGTTGAGTGACCATAAATAGTAATTTTAATTTTATAATAACTAGCGTTAAACTTGTTTATATAATATAGTATTATACATTTAAACCTATATAAAGAAGCAACAAGTTTGAGCTTTGGTGGGTTGTACCCTTAGCTTAGGGTGTGTTTCAAAAAAAAACTTTTGTCCACCTATGTGTCCCACTACCTCTCATATACATCTCTGCTTAACTTTTAGGGTTTTGACACTGAAGTTTTCCCCCTTTTGGTTCAAAATCGGAGTTTACCCTTCTGGAAATCTCCTCACCTGTTCTTTTCTCTACCACCACCATCGTCAATGTCGGTTGCCTTGGCCGACAAATGTTGAGCCGGCAACCAAATCGTTGAGTTGTGACGGCTTTGGGTTTTCAGTCAGCTTCATTTTAGCCGGGTTGCACTCTTTGGTTTAGTGGGTTAACGCCACTGATTATCGTCGTCAATCGCAGAGAAGAGTAAAGACCCTGTCGGCTGTCGGTAAGTTTCATTCTTGATCTTTGCTTTTGTGGTTGCGTGTGTTTTTTTTTGGTGATTTTGACTCCTTTTTTGGCTTAGTGCTTGCCGGTAGTTGTTTGGCACCGATGATGTTGGTTATATGCTTTTTCGCCGTTGTTCGGCGATGTGGTTGTTGGCTGTGGTTTTGATTGACATGTATGCGGTTCCTACTTTGTTGAGGGGTTTAATCAGTACTTTGTTGAGGGTTTTAATCTGCGATTATAGTGGTTTGCTACCTGGCGGGGCAGCTCCGGTTGCAGCCATGGTGGCGCTGACCCGTGCTTTGTTGGCGATGATGATGACACGAGGTGTACAAATGGGTCTAATTTGTTGCATCTTTAGGCTTCTTGGAGTTGTAAAATGTGCATCCATTGTGTTTTGTGCATTGGTTGGTTGTACTCTTTGTTAAGGGAGTTGTACCTCTCCTGGGTTTAAATAACCAGTCCCACAACTTTTTTCCTCTCTTTGAAAATCTCTTAAAAATGGGTGGATTTGTGGTTGGATGAGTTTTTTGTGGTTTTGGCTCTTTTATTTGGCTTATTGTTGGCCAGTATGTTGTCCAGCGCCAATGATGCTGCTTATATACTTTTTTGTTGTTGTCCAGCAACACGGTTGTTGGCTGTGGTTTTGATGAACATGTGTGTGGTTCCTGCTTTGTTGAGTGTTTTAATCGGCGTTTATGGTGGCTTGCTACCTGGCGTGGCAACTCCGGTTGCAGCCACGTCGACACTGACACGTGCTTTGTTGGTGATGATGATGACACGAGATGTACATCTGAGCCTCTTTATTTTGCAATGACTTGATTTTTACTATCATTTCGTCTCGGTGGCGATGGACTGGTTTGGTGCCGGTCGTTGAACAGTTGCCCGGTGGTGATGAACTTGGTGTAATATTGTCACTTTTTGGTGCATTGTTGTTTGTACTGTGTGCATCGGTAGTTTGTGCGGTGGTTTATTACAAACCGGTTGTTTGTGGTTTGGTGTTGGTGAAGCCGGTTACTTAAGCATCCGTTGTTTATTTATGTTTAAGATTTTGGGGCTTTTGCTTTCATCTTACTCGGTGACGATGAGACAAATCTCATCCGAGAGTTCGATTCTTATGTATTGTAGTATTAGCTTTATCTGGTGCACTTGAAATTGTGTATTAAACTCGATGACGATGAGGCTTGGCTTATCTGAGAGATGCGATGCTTTATTGTTGCCTTTGTAATGTATAGTTTTTTCAAGCTTTGGTTTTCACCGGATGCTTTTTCCTGAGCAATTACACTCACACGAACTGATTATGTGTTTTATCATTTGGTTGTGATTATGGTTTCGCTTGGCTGTGATGAGTTCTAAATTTGCACCAACATTTGACAAGGATGGCGTGGCAAGGCTGAAGGATGGTGGGTGTTGATCTGTAACCTGCTTTGCAGTCATGATTTTCATGGACTCTGAGCCACATGAAGCTCGATTGCACTTAGGTACGGGCTTTGAAACGACAAAAAAAACCAGCCTAATCTGAATCAAAATGGTTAAATCCAAGTTTTAAACTCTAAACAAAACAATCGAGTCGACAAAATCTTATCAATTACACGTCAATTTCGTTGGCCGCGGCGCAACGCGCGCGGGTTTGTTTCCTAGTTAGGTTTTAATTTTTAATTAAGAAGAAAAAAACCCACAAAAAGTTGTGGCAAAAGACAAAAATATTAAATGTTGTAGCTAAGAAGTTGTGGCCAAATTATAAATGTACAAAATATATCTCAAGTTAGTGTGATGTGTTATAATATATATAATAATATATAGTTTTTTAATATTTTATTACTAGAATTACCACCCGCCGCAATGCGGCGGGGGATTCATTAGTTATATATCATGTTAGATGAAAGGCAAATGTTTCTCACATGACCTCGAGCCTGTGTGTAAAACCGAGAAAAAAATAACTAAGTCAATCTCTGACTCGCACATTGCGACAGACCTATCAAACGGGGAAAAATAGACGCGCTGCGACGAACATGTCAAAAAGGAAAAAAATAGATGAAAAAACGTTGAACCCCACACTCACGTTGCGGCGTGTTAACTCAAAAATTTAGAACGACACATTAAACGGAGAACTTATGAAAGATGAAAAGTATATAAGAGACCAAAGTTGAAAGTAAAAAAAATGGTGAGATTAAATTGCAAAAGATGAAAAGCTTTCTGTTGAAAGTAAAAAAAAAAAAAAAATTAAAGGGGTTACATTGCAAAAGATGAAAACTTTTGAATTAGAAGTGAAAAATCAAATTAATCAAAGGGGTTAAAATACCAAAGATTGAAACTTTAGAGTTAAAAAAGAAATAATTTTAGATTATGAAAACAAAAGAAATAAATAGATTTAGTTAAATTGATGTTTATTATTATTATTATTTAATAAAAGAGATATATAAAAAAATAAGGGTAAAAAATTACCAGAGAATGACACATGTCAAAAAGGATTTTTATTTATTAGTATAGAAAGATTTTAATATTATAATACTTTTTAATATATTTACTTTTAACTTTAATCTATTTTCGTTGTTTTCCTTTTCTAAAATCATATTTTCTTTATCATTAACTAGTAAGCATCATCCGCGCTCCGCGCTGGAAGCTTAGAGCAAGCAATGTACTATTCTCTACAAGAACTTATAGTATGTAAATGAATTTGTACAAAAAAAAATGACGTGGAGATCCATATCTAAAGAATTTGCAGGGGGTGGAATGTATGTAAGTACGATTTATCAGCGATTAATAATGAACACCATTGAAAATCAAAAGTAAAATATGTTTATAATCATATATACAGGCATACATCACAAAAGTCAACAAATCTAACTTAATTATTATACCTCAACTCCTTTATAATCATGCTCGCATCGCTTCCCCTTGTTAACAGGCACCTTAGAAGGCGACTCCAACCAATCCAAATCATCATTGTCTTCCCCATCATCAATAATATTTTTCTTCCTTGGCCACTTGTACCTTATCAACCTATCCAATTTAAATATCACAATTGCTCAAAACAACATAAATGATGAATATCAGCTAAAGTATAACATAAGCACTTAAATGATGAACATTTTGACAAGACATAACAATATGCTTATTAAAAATTTAGATTTCAATTTTCACATGTCTTATTGCTCAGTTATGTTTCATATTTTTTAAAACCACATTTCGACTTCGAAATTATATAAGTATGCATACATTCTACATATCAAAATTCCAAAACTTGATGCAGACTTTTTCTATAAATAAACAAACTAAAGCTACTTATGTATGTTATTAGATAAGAGGTTACAACAGAACCAGAGGGTTTGATGCATTTAGAAGGAACCATAGAAGAACAATCATCATCATCATCAGCACAAATCACTCATAACCATCAATTAGGCATTATCAAGTCCCCTCGCCTAAAACATCAAGTGCATCACCTCCTAGTTTAAAAGCTAATATGGTTTCATCGTTGTTTTTGCATGCTCACTAAGCATGATTTACCTCTCACGTAACCAGCCTGAAGCAGTTTGGCATGAGCCATTTGGGGTTAGCTGGATTCATCCCTTTGAGAGTTGCTGGTATTTTAGCACATCCATTGTGTTCAAATCAACGACCTTGAAAATTGTTAGAAAAGTAACAATATTTAGAGGCAACGTGAATTTCATTAATTTGCAGAAGTTGAATCTTATGATACATAACTTCGATTTAATTATAAGTTTTTTCGAATAAAGAAGACCAAATAAAAAGGTATATCAAAGTGTTAAAACTTTTCAATACTCTTTTAAGTTGCTAACTTCAGTTCTGCATTCCCTCGCGTTTTTTACAGGATCAACATATACACATTAACGAATACTGATGCAGATATTGGCAAGTAGATATAGCAACTAAAAACACATATAAACCACAAAAAGATAATTTATTCGATTCAAACGAACAAATGTATTTTCTCTTCGGCTGTAACATTAGACCTGAAAAGAATTTACTAACAACTTCAACAATAAACAGATACACAATAACATATACATGTATAGATATATAGCAAGTATAAATAATGGACTAAAATAACATATAAACCACCGGTCCAAATCATTGATTCAAATATAACGAATTCACTTGAGTTGTCTTAACCCGAGCTTTATTTTTCTCTTGCACCGCATCTAGGTTTAATGAGAATAAAGAATAGTAATGATAAATGATTAATAAGCTTCCAAAAAACAATAAAAAAAAGTACGCCATCATCGTCGGATTTTGGCACATACAGTGAGGTTGGGATGGACTTTGCCTCTGGTTTTTGCCCCATCAGACCGCTAAAGACCTTCCTTTGCCGGAGCATCGCTAATTCACACAGTTAATTAAAGGGTGTACGGGGTGGTCGGGCAAGGGGATTCGGCAACCCCTTTACCGATCGGCAAACACCGCCGCCAAGGTCATTTGTCGCGCGGGGAGTAGGGGAATCGGTGAAGAGTTGCCGAGCGGGGGAGAGGATGATGTGACCGTTGGAGAAGTTTTTAATGTTAGTGGGTCATGAGGAACGGCTATATGACCGTTTGTTTAAAAAAACAATAAACACCATTATAAATATCATTCCATTCTAAAAAATTCGCACCCAATTCTAAAAAATTCTCAAGCACACCATGGATAGACAAAACAAGAGCGATGGCAAGAAAAAAGTATCGGGTTCGGGTTCGAATGCAAGAGGGCGTGGCTTGCAAAGTAGACGAGGCGGATCAAGTGTGTACCAACCCAACTTCCCAACACAATTTTTTTCCGCAAACGGGTTTTTACAACACCCAACTATCCACCACAATTTTTTTCATCACCACAAGGTCACACGATGGTTGCACCGGGTGTATACGAGTATCTTACGGAAGCCTAAAACGCTTTTGACCCATTTGCTTATCGGAGTCCACCGTCTCAATCTCCAAGAGATAATGTTGAACACATGCTTCCCATATATGATGACAACGAAGATGAAGAATTTGTACCAAATACTCAACACTTAGATGAAGATGAAGAAGTCGACGAAGAGGAAGATCTTCAAGTTGAAGTAGAAGCCGAACATGAAGGGAAAGGAAAAGGGAGTAGGGCGGATCCGCAAAGATGGACGAAGAAGCAAGAAGAGGCTTTAGCGATGGCGTATGTGCATTGTAGTCTTAACAAGAAAAAAGGAAATGCCCAAAATTCAGAAAGTTTTCGTAACATTCCCAAAATATCTAAATAAAATAGGTCATGGGTAAGTTGGCCAATAGAAATATAAGATATTTTTAGCAAACATGGGAACCGTTTAATAGTTATAGTAATAAAAATACATTATATTTGAACCTTCTCCGTTTTTAATGAAACTTGGTTCAAAATGTGGATAAGATTATTATCGTTCTAAAGACATATTCATTATTTTGTAAAACATCATATTTTAGAAGTTATAAGCGCCAAATAAGTGAATCAGTTAAATTAATTATAATATATATAATAATAATAAAATAATAAAACAATAAAATTCACAATTAAAGACTTTTGCATACATGTGTACGTATGCATGACAACTTAGATAAGAATAAATTCAATTCCATTGTGTACGTGTATGATTGAAGTCAGTATTGCGTGAAATCCAAGCTTAGTAATGAGTATAAATAACAGGCAGGTATTGAAGTTTCAAACTGCTCAGTCCCTTTCAATCTCTCTCTCTAGAATTCTATCGTTTTAATAATAATAAAGCCCTGCCCCGTTTTAAGTGTTTTAACCCCTGATCACTGATACCCTGTCCGATTGACGTAGGGCCCCGTAACTGTAGGATCGTTTTGTGACCCGAACGAGTCATTCAGAAGAGATTTTTATCAGTTCAGATGCGGAAAATAAGAAACTGACTTCAAAACAGCTTGGTTATCACTTTAAACACTTATTTGATTGATATAATAGCAACTACAATCAGTCTTCACACCGGCAGCACCTCGGTATGGAATTCACGAACTGTTCCAAATGAATAGAACACTCCCCTATTTATACTATTCTAGGTTTAGCTTGAAGACACACATGTCAGTTTCAAGCTAAACCCCCAATGTCAGTTTCAAGCTAAACCTCCTAAAAACCAATTCAAGCTAAACCTTCATATTTGACTTTCAAGAGGACAGACTATACATTCTTGTTTCATGCACATTTGTTGAACTGGTGATGTCATATTCATGATGTCACACTTGTTTAAATCTGCAACGAATCTAAGACTCGATATAAGACGAAGACGACAGATGAATGCACCAACAAACTCCCCCGCAGATGTTGACGAGTCTTAAGTGTCGAGTCTTCGCATCTTCA
Organism: Helianthus tuberosus; assembly: GCA_030545235.1. Classification (NCBI taxonomy): domain Eukaryota; kingdom Viridiplantae; phylum Streptophyta; class Magnoliopsida; order Asterales; family Asteraceae; genus Helianthus; species Helianthus tuberosus. The sequence continues at coordinate 2,774 of JARYGA010058641.1, read as the reverse complement.
GTCTTTATCAGTCTGTTCACTTTCTTATCATATACCAAGATCTTCTCTTTGGCTCTAGCCTCGTCAGACTCCCCCTCTCATCATGATGGGATCGCTATCTGGAATTAGCTATTACCTTGAGATCAATTCCTGGCTTTATCTCCGTTTAAGCTCATCACCTACATAATTTTTCTCACCACCACATAAGTTTTTACTTAAAACAATAAGAAAAACTTACTAGAAATAGTTACCTCAAGTTCAAATTAATGATCCCGATTAACTAATCAAACTTTCTTTCTCAAATCAAAATATTTTCAATTCAATACACACACTCCCAAACCAGTTCATCATGTTCAGCACTCGGAATTTTGAAAATCAGCTCTCCAACATCAGTTGTCAAAAATCTTTTTGTATTTTTCAAAATTTATACTAAAACACTCCGAAAATCTTTTTGGATTTTTGATAACAAAGGAATGCAGTAAAGAAATATTTACAAACACTATTTTTGTGAGCTTGTGTAAGAGGATCATATCAGTTTATGTGACCAATCACTAGCACCGTTAAGCTTTAAACATTTTCAGTTCTAAACAATTCACGTAGATTGACGATATTGTTGTCCACATAAACTCAATCTAAAAACTTTCGAAATGCTTACCGATTTATTAAGGTATATTAAGATAGCACTAAATTCTTATGGACCCCACGATCTCAGCATATCCCCTCATCATGTAATACACTATCTCAAGTAATGCCTTTGTGCGAAAACAAAGCAGAATATTTAAACATTAACAATCAGGTCGATACTTCCGTATACGCAGAGAAAGTCCAATGTTTAAACAAAATAAAAAAATAAAACAAGTTGAAGTTGTTTAGGCTTTAACCACCAGGTCGATACTTCCGTATACGTAGAGGAGGTCCAAAGCTTAAACGAAACACCAAAGAAAATAAAGCAGAACGTTTAGGCAATAACATCCAGGTCGATACTCACGTATACGCAGAGGATGTCCAATGCTTAAACAAAATAAAGAAATAAAACAAGTTTAATTCTTTGCAAAATGAAATGCACAGTCACAGCGACTTTTCAGCAAAGTTGTGAAAGTTCACAAACTTAACCAGTTTTATGTCTTTCGACAATCAGCGATTATTGAGTAGGCACACAGTCAAGAAGGACAAAACTAAGTACTATGCTTTTGACCATGTTTCCCACTAGAACTAGGCTTTTTCATTTAGGTTTGTATCGTTGTCGCAAATCTACTAGTCTAGCTGAGCCTATCGTCACATCTTTAGTAAGATCGTTTATCACATTTTATCTTTCCATTTCTTTAGCATGCTGTGACAGTCCAACTGATCTACTATCATTTCCTCTTTTTCACAACAAAACTCATTTTGAATTTTTCAATGTTTTTGACATTTTCAAATTTTCTAATTTTTTTTTTTAAATTTTCTCCCCCTAAAATCAAAATATATTCCAATTTTGATTTTCTGGGAAAATTTGAAAACAAACTGTACAAGAAATGTGACAACATGATGAGAATTACTTCAATTCTCCATTCACTTGGCTTGAACAATCAGAACTCCCCCTGACAACAAACTATTTTCCCATAGTGATTTCAAAACACTTAAGTTTGTTTTAATCAAAATGGTTTTTCCGAAAAATAAGTTTTGTGTGTTATTTCTCAAACATGGGGATCTTTCATCACCTTGTTTTCTTTAACCACTTGAAAAAACTAACATTTTTAAGATCAATCCACAAACATCACTTGTAGAAAATCAAGTACAATTTAATGTCCCTGATTTACCACTTTTAAATCGAAATCACTTTCGTGAATTTCTCAAGAAATATGCCGATTCATGTTCCACGCTTACCAACCTGGGAACTCCGGCAAGTCAGGTTTTTCATTTAAACAGATTCACCCAAGCCTGAATGTTCTTGGGTGATTTTGAATTCTTGTTCAACAATGGTGGAAAATTTGCATCATCCATTGTTAGACCAGAATTCTCAATTTTTACCTCAACACATGGCTCCTCTGGTTTTAACATACCAGAATCATTGCCTGAATGTGGCTTGTCTGACTTTGATGAGCCAAACTCATCGCCAGATTTGTTAATCTCTTGATTAACTGCCTTCTCTTTCTTTACTCTCTTTTCTGTCCTCAGATTTGTATCTGATGAATTCGTTTTGCTTGATTTATCATTCTTTGGCGAGCAAGACGATTTATCAGAACTTTTATCTGTTTTACCAGTTGTATCCGAGGACAAAATCCTTTCGAGATATTCTCTCGCTTTCTTCCTCTTCTTCCTTAGTCTGTCTTTCTACCCTTGCGAAAGCTTTACTTTCTTTTCTAGAACTTTCTGTTCTTGAACTTTAGATTCTTGAACTTGCTGTTCTTTGGGCTTGACATTAACTGGTTTCTTTGCCACTTTCTGAGATTCAGCCCTCGATCTTCCCTTTGATCTCATTGAGCAATCTCTAGCAATATGGCCAATGATGTTGCAGTTAAAGCATCTCCTTGACTCAAACTTCCAACTCTGGCAGTTAACAGCAATGTGTCCTTGATAACCACATCTGTAACACACTCTGTTATCGTACCAATCACCATTTTTAGTCCAAGCACTTAGATCAAAACACTGTTTGGCTTGGTGATAATCTTTCCTCCTCTTATTTGCTAGATTTGGCTTTTGAGCACTGTGGTCCGACCTGCACCACTCATTACCAACAATTTTTGAATTTTCATTTTTTACTTTTTGTAATTTTTGATTACGATTGGATGATTGATCTGATGAACTTTTATTTT